>PVLD010015368.1:0-48789 GCA_004027595.1 Dinomys branickii | reverse complement strand
CCTCGAGGCAGGCATAGAGCTGGGTGTGGTGGGATGTGTACTGGCTGCTCTGGCTCCACCTTGCCTCCAGGTGCTGATTAGGAAGGTTGCTGCAGGGTGGGGACTCCTGGCTGTTGCAACCTCTCATCCTCACACTGGATTTGACAAAAGTTCCCAACCACCATTGCCTCTTTTCCTGGCTGCGCCCTCTCCTCTCCAGCCCTGGACCAGCTCTTGGAACTCCGCTCTCCCCCGGCCGAGTCAGGAGGCTTCCATGAGCGTGGGTCTCCGAAGCCGCAGCTGCAATCGCTGGAACGAGGGCTTGGGCCAAGAGTGTGTTTGAAGCAGTGGCTTCCTCTTTCTCCGTCTCTTCTCCCTCCGACTGTGCCACGGCGGCCCTCTGATCCTTCCCTCCAGGAGAGGTTCTGCTTGGTCTTTCCTGGGGCTTCAGTTCCCATTTCAGATCCTTCTTGGGTTCAGGGTACACACCTCTCTCCTTTCTGTCTTCATATTGCTGTATTTCATTGTCTGGGTGGTAATCCTCTGGGAGGTTCTCTCTCTGCTGCCTACCCGGTCGCCATCTTCCCGGAAGTCTCTTTTTCTAGATTTCTTATCTGCACAGAAAATCCACTGGACTAAGTTTTTTTGTGCCGAGAGTAGTGGTGCACACCTGCAATCCCAGCACCCAGGAGGAAGAGTGTGGAGGATGGCTGTGAGTCTGAGGCCAGCCCAGGCGACACAGTCAGTTCAAGGCCAGCCTGAACCGACTGCACAGTGAGACCCTGTTCCCGCCTCCAAAACAAGAAAGAAAAAGGAAACAAGCTAATTTCTTTTGCCCATGAAAATAACCCAGGTTTTTCTATGTAGTGACCCAGTATGCACAAATAGAAAATATTTAAGAAATACTGCTTCAAATGTTTTTTTACAACTTTTGCATATGTAAGAAACATTTTGATTTCACAGTGCCCTGTGCGAGGGGGATTTGTTTTAGAGCATAAACATTCTAGAAAACTTATATATGGTCTTCATCATTTTATTTTATTTTATTTTTTTGCGGTACTGGGGATCGAACTCAGGACCCTGCGCTTGCTAGGCAAGTGCTTATTCCACTGAGCTATATCCCCAGCCCCTGTCTTCAGCATTTTAGAGAAAAGAAAAAATAGTAAAACAAATGGGATTTCCTTCCAAATCCACACAAACTAAATTCTGGGGTAATGAACAACTCCTAAAAATTAAAAACTCAGAACAAAAAGTGAAACATGTTTATTTAGAGTTCATCAGAATTTAAAAATAAAGAAAAAGGCAGGAAAACAAATAAGAAAATTTCCCTGGGTCATATGTAGAATATAACTTTACATTTTTACACAAAATATAAAGAAAGGAGGCTCAAATACTAGTAGAAATTAACTAGAAGTTCAGAATTGTTTCATACATATTCTGATAGTCAATCCAATTAATGAGACCTTGTATTTACAGTTTTTTATAAGACTCTTACAAACTAGTTATGTTTTTCTTTCACCAAGGTATTCTCACATAATATAAAAATTAAGGTGAACCATACAGAAGCAGAGAAGTATAAAACTTACTAGGTTAAAAAAAAAAAAAAAGCCCAAGACTCTATTGTGTATACAGAAAAAACTCAAACACTTCTTTCTGGTCACTGCCAAAGGGTACTGTGGATGGTCAGGAAGACAGGTAATGTCTCCAAAAATCAGTAATAGTACTGCTAAGGTACTTTTTTTTTGGTTCTTTTTGAGACAGGGTCTCGCTATGCAGTTCAGGCTGGTCTTGAGCACACTTTGTAGCCCAGGCTGGTCTCAAACTTGTAACAATCTTCCTGCCTCGGCCTCCTGAGTGCTGGGGTTACAGGCATGTGGCACCATGCCTGGTTGGTACTTTTAAAGAGATTAAATTTTAAGCAAACTAAACTATTCCACAATGAAGAAAAGATAGGATGATTCACAATCTTTAAACTGTAAAAATTCTGGGGTGATAATTTTTTAAGGCAAAAAATGATATATTAAAACCTACTCTGGGAAGATAAAAGACATTTGAGATATACCTGTTAAAATGGACTAGCAATCTGGAAAAAGAAAATATTTAAAAACACGGATAGGAGTCACTATAATACAAGATGAAATGACTTAGCTGTTTTTTAAAAGGGAAAATAACTTCCTAGAAATGTACCTCGATCACACATACAAAATTTGTGACAATCAAACCAATCAGTTTATTAAAATCTGCAGCTGTGTGCAAAAATGTATCCAAGGCTGAGAAAGGCTATGTTTTGCCTTCATAGTTATCTCCTATGACATTAAAATCATTTCCACTGAGACAACAATGATTACACTTGTTATTGAAGGAATCAACCAGCCACAAACTTGTGCTGAGACCCGAGAAAGGACACATCCTCTTTCATCATCCCTTTCTAGGGTCCCAGTTTCCTCTAAAAAAACAAGAGGACAGACTGTTCTTAATGACTTCTGAAGCTGTAAAACCAAGGATTTTTCATACCAGTAATGAAATTTACAAGAATAGACGTAATTGTGGGGAATATTTCATGACTATATATGACCAGGGGACAAGAGTTAGCACTTCATACACGTTCTCTATGGCATGAAACTAAGAATTTTAATCATAAAACTGATGGTTTTTGCACACCACTGATAGGGTAGGGCTACTAACCTTCCCATTTGTCAATCACAAATTATGATATATAAGTACCATCATTCCCTCATTCCAGGCCTGGGACAAGAATTGTGCATCAGAACCCTAGATTGGCTTGCTTTTCCTGAAAACAAGGAGCTACCAAAGACTAATCAGGGTCTATTGGATGATATAGGAGCCAAAGGGAAGGGCCAAAGATGGGATAACTTGAATATAAAAAAGAACAATGACTAAACACATACACAAATCATCCATCAGCTTTGGAGGTTCAAGGACACCAGCACTGAAAAATAGTAATTAAAGGAAGAACAAGCCAAGTATTTATCTTTCCCTATACATTTATTTCATATCATTAAGTAAAACAAGGTAAGTGCACTGAATGAAATGTATTAAAAGTGTAGAATATAAAATAATCAAAATAATAGGTGCATTTATAAAAATATACAGACAAACGTAGAGAAAGGGAACCAGAAGGGTGGTAACTGACAGAGTGTGGACAGTAACATTGTCATAGTTAGCTAATAGAGCAATATTCTTTGCATCTTCAGAACTTCTATATTCGTTTTACTCATGTCCTAACACAGGGAAAAAGATCACATTGTGAAAACAAATGTTAAGAACTCAAGGTAGAATAAATGTGAGGCTGTAAAACTTTTAAAAAGTAAATTCAATAAATTTTTAATGCAAAATTACAAATGTAAGACAGGTTCATTTTGAATATTCAAGCTAAAGTTTTAAGAATCACACTATGAAGTGTGTACTTCAATACAACCAAAACTTGGAATGAAAATTCTGAAGCAAGTCTTATTTTACATAGATCATCAAGATGTAAGATAAAGTTTCCAAAAGATAACACAAGTTCAAAAAGACAAATCCATCCGTTTCCTCCCTGCTGGCTATATCTGGTGATTTAAAGTTTGCCAAACAAAAAGGGACAATCAATCTAGATCAGGTGTCTGTGAAATCAAAAGGAAACTGGCCTCTTCCAAGGGTTGTTCTCCTTTACTCCAACACCCTGAGAGCGACTGTGAACTCCCAAACACGCGTACTGCTATAAATACACTGCAGTAATGTTGGACAGGAGAGGTCGAAAGTATTCAGAACCTCAACCAATCCTTACTCTTAATACAAATAGTAAAAATTCAGCCGTATGGAAACTAGGGTTCAACCAAAGATACAGGTACAAAGACAAAGTGGAGTTGCTCATAATGTGGAAAACTGAATGTCATTCATCCAAATGTTTTGCAACAGGAGACTGGTTGAGTAAAACCAGGTATACTATCCCCATTCAAAATACTGATCATTTTTAGGTGATTAAGTAGAGAAATGTTTGTGATATATAACTGGATAAATATAATATGGGCATATTAAAGAAACTGTTTAGCAATGATTTTGTACCTAGATATGCATTTTTCTGCAAAGATACAAGCGCACGAATGTATTGACAGCTACCTATTTATAGACATGAGTAATAAATCTATGTTAGAATTTTAAAAAACTATTAGTCTCTCTTCAAAAAGTCCTATTACATTCTGTGGCTCTGACAATGATTTTCGTTTCTGTTTTAAAGGTCTTAGTGGCTTTTATTTGCCATTAAGCCATCAGGCGCTACCTCACTGTACAGAATAGAACTACCGTTCTGATGGGCTGAGCAGGGAAAGGAGAAAAGGCCCAACAAAACCAGAACAGAAAGGTGACTGCTTTTTTTCAAGAGTTTTCTTTATAAAGCTTCACGAAGAAGCCACTTCCTTACCATGCCAGCTAAGCCTGGCCTGTTTGGAAACATTGGACAGAAGTAGAACTAGTCGGGACTGAGGATGTAGCTCAGGGGTGCAGGGCTGGCCTGGCAAGCGCAAGGTTGTGAGTTTAGTTCTCAGTACCAAAAAAAACCAAAAAACCAAAAAAACAAAAAAACGCTCAATGAGAAGCAAAACCAGTTAATAAAGAGGCTGGACTCATGTACCAGGTGTCACTTAGCCCTAAGCAAATTTCTATCTGGTATTTTAGCTACATCATATATTTCTTGATTCCTTTTTGACAATTAGGACATTCATTTTCAAGTATGAAAAAACATCAAAAACATGCCTTCAGCTGTTGCCTACCCAATCTCCAATCCACTGGGGAAGGGGGGCACATGCCACCTGCAGTTCTGCGCTCCAGGTGCGAAGGCAGAGAAGCAATGAGCAGGAAGACTTCCTTCCTTACTTCTTCCTTACTTTCTCATTATTAAGGTAGGAATACCTGAGAGTGCAGATTACAACGTCTAGTGATAACATTTAACACTGTGACAAAGCTCATGTGACAATCCCTGGAGCACCCCGCAGGCCTGGTATTTCCTTCCCACCTCTGCCTTCCACAGACTGACTGACTGGACCCCGAGGCAGAGCCACCACACTTACTGTACAGCTGGAGCAGGCTGTAGTACAGGTGGTCTCTGTCACACTCGAACAGCTTTTGCGTGAATTCCACTAATTTTTCCAGAGCTTCAATCTTAAAAAATAAACAGATTTATGCTACGTGAAAGACTTAAAGTTAACAACAAATAATCTTTCAACTAGCTTTACCCATTAGGCAGGATAACTAAAAAAAGCTAAAAGGCTGAGCACAACATGAATATACTTACTGCCACTGAACTCTACACTTAAAGTGGTTAAAACAACCAATTTTATGCTTTGTATATTTTACCACAATTAACAAAACGATTTTGTTTTTTAAAAATAAAGCAATAAAGGACCCTGAAGAGTCAAGAACACAATGTGAGTAACTACCTGGTTTTAGGGTTCACCATAAAGGTACATGTTAGGAATTTAAAGATGTCTGGGACAGAAAACAACAGCACACATCTTTTCATTAATGAAATACCCACACCCACACAGGCAACCCCTTCCCTGAGGCTTGTAGATGGGCTGCTGTGGACAGGCCAGAAGAATAGGTGGAACGGAGATGCCACTGGGCTCCATGGGAACCTCCTGCAGTCATTCCAGACTGCTGCTCAACTACCACATAAGCGGGCATATGCACAAGTTGGCGAGGATAAACTGAGGAAGATCTTCACAGCCCAGGCTAACACTTAGGGTTTGCACTGCACCACAGACACAAGAAATCAACTGTCACTCCCTGGCAGGACAACCAGGATTAACATGCTTCCATACTGCCCCAGCTCCTGACATTCCAAGTGGTCTTACGACATCTGCTCTCTACTAATAGTTTTAAGTGTTTGAGATACCAGAAATTCACACAAACCTTATTACTAGTGATACATTTATCACAAAACCACTGAAGTCTTGTAGGTCGAGCTCTCATGCCTGGAGTCTGAAAAATAAAACAATCCACACACCGTAACACAGTAAGGCTTATTATTTAAATATTATTTTTTCCTCAAAGACAGAATTTTTCTTCTAATGAATCTGCTGCTGAACATATAAAAAAGAAACCCACATTTTAATCCTACTTTTAGCAAAGAACTTTAATAAGGATTAGAAGAGAATATCCAATGTAACCCACATGTAACCTATTCCTAGAAGACTCAGGTTGTTTCAAAATGCTGCTTTGCAGGTTAGTATTCATTTCATAAATTTGTAATAAATATTTTAGTCCAAAAAGTGAACTAAATCAATTTGAAAATATGGCAAATTAAGCACACATATGTGCATGCTCTCGCTTGCTCATGTGTGCCTCTCCCTACACACACACACACATACACACACACACACTTCTTTCAGAGATTCTAACAGAATTAGGAGATAAAAATTATTAGTATGTTACATGGAATTATTAATTGTCAAAATATAACGGTTTTCATTTTTAAAAGAAACATGTTTTGTAGAATACACTGTGATAAAATTATTCTACCAGAAATGCTGGCTATCACCTAAAACTGTATGTTTAGAGAGTACCAGCTAAATACTTAAAATTTTTTCACAATGTTAACTTATTTTAATAATTATAACATATATTATACCCTCAATGAGAAGTTACCTGAGGGTTAGACAACTGGTTTATTTCACAAAGTTGAATACTGGAAAAACAGACAAGCCATTCGAATATAATTCCGAGGATTTGTCCCTCCAACAACAAAGTTTTCATCATCTCTAAGCGTTTCACCACTAAATGCTGTATTTTAATCAGAGCATTGTGATAAGACCACTGCATACTCATAAGCACTGGCTGCTCCTGTGCACAGTAATTACTTTTCCTGCTTTCTCCACTCAGCTCTGTTGATGAAAACAGGTAACCTGAGTCTGATCTCTTACATTTATAGGTCCCACTACCATCATCCTCAGCATCACCATCACTGAGGCAAGACCTCACAACAGTGGCCAGGCGGGAAGCGTGAGGTCCTGACTTTTGACTCCTAGCACAAGAAAACACAACTACTGGCCAGGCCAGGCTTCAACTCCTGGACTCAGGAAACCCTCCCACCTCAGCCTTCCACATGTGGGACTAACGAGGTGCGTGCCACCATGCCTGGCATCTTCATTATTTTTAACTTTAAAAAGTAACACTATATAATGTAAAACTAGGAACTAAAGCAGAAATGAACATCTTGCAGCTGTGACAGAAAAACTGGTACAGTGTAAATTGTATAAATGTTCCCATTTTAACCATGCATGTATCTACACTTTGGGACACAAGAAATAAACACTGACTAAATTCACCACTGAAATACAGTCACAAGTACCATTAAGAGCTACATTCAGGCATTATTTCTACTGAAGTATTTCCTCACATCTGTTTTGTTTGATATGGATTACACTGAAAATGAGACCAACATCAATATACACAAAATGTCCACGAAAACTAGTAAATAATCCTTTTTAAACATGGCAAAATTAAGAGCTACATTCACTTACTACTTTCAATATTATTGCTAATCCAAATGCCAAAGATCTAAACAGTACAACTTTCACGGCAAACTCTCTTGTTTGTGTCTGATTAATCGGCCTGTCACCAGCAGAGCAGCTGACTTAGATAGCAGATCTTCCCATGTTTCATTTTGAAATTGAGAACTGTTTTCACATAGAAATCTCAATCATCAAAAGAACATCTAGGTCAGATTAACTAAATCTCCTAGGCTGCTGTGACAGTCAACATTACCGGCTTATCTCTTAACATCTTATTGAATTTTAAACATTGCAATTTGAAAGCAGAAATAGAAAATGTAATAACACGGAGGACAGAATTCTAATTGGGATGTTAAATATATCAAAAACCAGTTAATTAAAACAATCACCTCACCTCTAGTTCTTTGTTTTTGCCTACATAAAATTTATTTAATGGACAGTAAGGATAACTAAGTATTATGATAGGAAAATTAGTGTTTGTTTCTATCTGAGCTGTGCTTCCTTCACACCACAACTTTCTGCAGTAACTTTTCAGCACAAGCTTCTCACTTGTACTGAGAAAAAAAGAGTAAACCAAAATAAAAAATCATCATCACTTCTCTCATTTCATTATATTATCCTGACACTGTAAACCTGCTGGCTTCATAGTCAGCTTCTATGTGTATCAGTAAAAGAAAGACGTGGAATTATTACCTTTCAAGTGAGAAGGAGTACTCTTCCACTGTAATTCAAACCCTGTATCAAGGAAGATCACTTTACATTTGAATCAAATAGCAACTTTCACCTGGTTTGATTTGTGTTAGTAGTAATGGAATGGAAAACAAAATAGAACCAACAAAGCCCCAGCCTAACAGGCCTTCTTGTTAGCGTAGCAGGAGGGAAAATCATGTACACAGGGTTTCCGGGAGTGGGTAAACACTCGTGAACACAACCCTACTTATCCCATAGCCAGGACAGAGCAAGGGAGGGGAAATGGTGTCATGGCACACATTTACCCTTCCCGCTAACTGTTCAGAGGCAGACTTAAAGATCACAGCTAACGAGGAAAACACGGCTAAGCAAACCAGCAACCATCACAAACTAAGTATGATCTGCTTAACTGGGTACTGAAGAAAACATTAAACTAACACACAGGCAAAGGGGTATGAACTTACATGAGCATGGACAGTGTGAAATTTTGGAGGTTAAGGGGACGGAGTGCTAGCTCTAGGATCTACTCTGTATATGAGTGTATCGAGGATCCATCTTATCTCTACTAAGAAAGGAAACTGGAAGTAGAAACCCTGAATTGGTCTAGTAGAGAACAAAGCCTGGCAGATCACCAGAATCCACACTTCCTTAAACCAAAGGGAGTGGCCCCCACACTATGAAGACAGCAAATTCGCTGTGGCTGCAGGGTGATGGAAGGAAAACACAAACAAGAGAGGAAAAACAGAACAGGAGAAAAGAGAAAGCTAAAAAAATTCAACTTCAGAGAAAAGCTTTTTTAATGAGCTAGGTCTCACTGTGTAGTGCAAGCTGGCCTTGAATTCACTATGTAGCCCAGGCTGGCTGAAAACTTGCAGCAATTCTCCTACCTCAGCCTCCTAAGTGCTGGGATCATGGGTGTTTGCCACCACGCCTGGCTGCAGAAAAGATACGGCACGGGTCAGGAGATCTCGGCAGTGGGGATAGTACAACAAAATCAACAGAAAATGGGAAACCAGAGCCTGATTCAAACTCCACAGTTGCTAGTAATTACTAAACTTCATAATCTGCATTCTGAACTTACATGTCTTTGACCTAATCACCTAAGTTGTTCTGTGAAGCTCATTTCATGATGTACACAAAAACCATGAGAAGTGTAAGAGAATTACCCTTGCCACACTGCCTAGCTGGCAGTCTAGGGTTATGCTCCCAGGAGAGAAAAATGCTAACTAATAAAGGTAAGTAAAATGTGAAGAATTTTGCTTATTTTTGTGACTGCAACTGAGAACCACGCAGTGTCTGCCACCTGGGAGGCACACGTAAGTGTGTACATGTCTGCTCCAAGGGTTAGGGGCAGTGAAAAGACCCATTTCTTTATAGAAACTCTTGACAGAGTTGCTTCACTTTTCATACTACTTCACTTTTACACATGTATGTATCATCTCTCCCTAGATTTAACGTCCAGTCCTAAAAAGCACAAAGCAGATTACCCATCAAAGATTATGTACTTATTCATTTGGCACTGCTAGAGACTGAAGCCAGGAAGTAGTGAGCTACTTTTTTTAGAACTTTTTTATTCGTTTATTTTGAGACAGGGTCTCCTTAAGTTGTTCAGGCTAGCCTCACATTTGAGATCCTCCTACTGGGATTACAGGTCAGCATTATCATGACGGCCTACGTCACCAACACATTGTCCCTAGAAAGTGACTTAAAAGTACATTAAAATATTACTAACAAAAGGAATGAAGTCATTTTAGTTTGTTTACAGAGAAATATCACCTTACTTTACCATAATTTCTAAGAGACTGAAATTTAGAAGCCTGAGCTTTGGTTCAATCTTTGCTACAATGAACCAAAAAGGAGTTCTTATCTATAAAAACAGTAACACTTCTACCTGCCAGGGGCCTTAAAAATGGTAACAGTAGTCAACTCACTTCTGAGAAATGATCCTACTTAGTAATGTGAAGATCAAATATGCCTCTAGGGATGGGGATTGTGATTAGACTAAAAAGAGTTAAAATTTTTCTCAAAGGAAAAGGGATGAATAAATGTTATTTCATTCATAAATGGAATGATGCGGCATTAAAAATAACATTTGGAGTGGCTCTTACACACATAAAAATGAAGCAGCAGCAATGAAGGGCAAAGGAAGTACTAAGATAACATGGCTCATTTTACTTCAATTATATATAAATGAAGGACGCGTTAAATAGACAAAACCCATTAAAAAACGTAAATAGACGTCAAGATGAACAACAGTATTAACCATGAATTTTAATATTTTATATAGTGAAAATAATAAGATGTACAAATGTTACTTGATTTTCTATAGACAGGTGAAAAATCAGACTGATCATTACTGGCAAAATACAGAATGCATTTCACAAACGTATCTACCTGACATAACCAGTGTAAGTTTATAAAAATAGTCTGTGAACATCTCAATGGTACAGTTCATTCCACGCCCTAAGAGTGAAAGGAGCTAGAGATAATTAGTCTACGGAAGATGAGGGCAAAGGGCTGACAGACGGGAGGGCAATCGGACCCTGACGAGGCATCTCACGCGTCAGACGCGCTAGGTGTCCTCTTACTAGTGTGACCTAACGAAGGCCCTCAGAGGCAAAGCACGGACAGAGGCCAGGAGCGCCGTCCTGCCCCGGGGCCCTCGCGAAGGCAGTTTCTTCTTAGTGTGTCTTGCCATTCTATGCACCCGGCTCACAATTCATCTTTTAGTTCTCACAAACATCACCACCTCTCAAAGACCTAGTCTGGAACAGATCTTTCTACATTTTCTGTTAAAGTAACGACTGTTTCCTTTCGTTTTTAAGGTGCTGAGGATTGAACCCAAGAGGTTACATTTTAGGCAAGCACTCTACCAACCGAGCTAAATAAACCCCAACCTACGAACAGCTCATTCTATAGACTTTCTTAAAGGTCTCTTTGACTGTAAGACAGAACCAGTAAAGCAGAGCAAGATGAAAAAGGAAAGAAGGAAGGGGAGCATAAAAGAAGGGAGAGCGAAGAGATGAAAGGGGAGAGGCCGGCCACCCCGCGCAGCTACGCAAACGCTGTCAAGCACCTTCGCTCAGCTCCAGGCGCAATCTACCAACGCCTCAGCAAAGCCCTCAAGAAAAGATGTTGCATTAGATTTAAATCAGGAAGCCGGGCGTGGTGACGCACACCTGTAATCCCAGCACTCAGGAGGCTGAGGCAGGAGGACTGTTCCAATTTCAAGATGAGCCTGGGGTACAAAGCGAGCTCAAGGCCAGCCTGTCTCAAAAAGGTAAGAAAGACCTAAATCCGGGCTTAGTTTAATTTATACCTCTGTTAATTTACTCAATCTTGGGTGAATAAAGCCACTATCCTTCCAATTACTACATACCACTTGAAAACTGAGGAAAGTATCTTAGAGCTTTCTATGACCACTGTTCTAATTCAGACCCTGATAGTTTCACTGCCATACATTTATCTATTATCCTTCCTTTTATTAGTATAAATTTGTTTTTAATATTTCTCAGCATCTGTTGTCCTCTGAATTAACTCCAATTTCCTTCCTAAGACCACGGGTCTCTAAAATCTGAAAACAAAAACAAAAATCTGAACACAATCTACCCTTCAAAAGTATTTCTCATGAATCTTATTCCCTAAATGAAAGAGCTACGGATCTCCTTAGCTATGCCGCCCATGCTCGGTTTGAACTTGCACTCCTCCTGCTGCAGCCTCTCAAATCCTGTGACTACAAGTATGGACCTTTTTTCTCAACTTCTTTTCTCTACCCCTAATACACTACCCTCCGCCATCAGAATTGTGCGTCATACCGAGTTCTTCCACATGATATAGCCTTCCATGGTTCCCTATGCTGAGAGTAAGTTCCTTCCTCTTCAACTCTCAGCCCTATTCCTGTCTTTCTTAGCTCAGTTTATACTTTTCAGCATTAGCAGTCACCTCCACACAAGGGTTTTTAAACTTCCAGTGGTTTCACACTGACATGACAGTTGATGATAGGATTTACCTGACTCATTTTGTTCTCATTCCCTCCTTTGGAAAATGCTTTTCCCAAGCGTAAGAGGATACATGCTCATTACAGAAAACTAAGCAGCTATTTTTAAAAACCAGCTGTAATTCCATTCTCCTGCCATGATCTGTTTAGAAATGAAATATAAATCTATTATGTTTAATGTTATATATATACCAACTCATCTAAAAAATCAAACAGGCCATATTTATACAATGATCTCTTTTTTTTTGTCTATTTGAGACAAGGTCTTGCTATGTAGTTCAGGCTGGCCTTGAGCTCACTTTGTAGCCCAGGCTGGTCTCACAATGATCCTTCTGCCTCAGCCTCCCAAGTGCTGGGATTACAGGCGTGCGCCACCACGCCCAGCTGTGCAATGAATTTGGCTTGTATTTCTCTCCACTTAATGTGTGCATCTGTATGAGCGGCTTATCCATCTCCCACAGTGCTTCATGCACAAAGCAGCTTTGGATTCAACTATAATGACTCTCCTCCAATTGGCAACACCCTACTGCTTTCTTACAGAATGATAAAAATGTTGCTCAGCACTTACAGGATTCTTTCATATATTGCTTTCCATATTTTCAACAGAAAACTTCAGGTCTTGAATTTTAGTGACAAAGAAAGCCAAGTTCCCACTGTAACTCACCCTTTCTTACCCACAGACCAGCCCTACGAACGTCCTCTCGCTTCTCATGTATCGGATACCCTGCAGTCCTATCACTGGGCCCTGCATGGCAGTTCTTTACCCATTAACTTCATGCACATCTTCTCTGAAAATCCTGTCAGCAGTTACTCCTAAATGATGCACGTTGGCATCTTCTCTCGCCTATGCATGTGACAAGCATGTACCTCATGCTAAACATCACACAAAAATTATGTGGATTACAAAAAACAACACAGCAGGGCATAGTGGTGCACACTAATCTCAGCACTCAGGAGGCGAGGCAGGAGTATCGCCGTGAGTTTGAAGTCAGCCTGGGCTACACAAGCATGTTCAAGACCAGCCTGTATTACATAGCAAGAGCGTCTCAGAAAAGGAAAAACGACAACACAATCCCTACCTTTAAAAGGCAATGAGAAGTCTTATTACTGATCACTGAACCACAACTCAGGAAACATGCCAGCTGCTTTACATATAGTATGTGGTAAAATCTTTCTTAAAGACAAATATTATATTCACTTTTATAGATGAGCAAGCTTGGACAGGTTCAGTAACCTATCCATTATCACATAAGCAAGCAGATGGCATCACTTCTCGGACTTCTGGCTAAGAGCAAGTGAAGCAAGTAGATGGAACAAAGAAAACTTGTTCTTACGCCTTTAGCGTTTTCTATTATACCTTGCTTATTAGCAGAGAGAGGAATACATTTTCCTCTTGTACAACCTCTTACTGCTAATATGTGAAAACCCAAGATTCCGTTCTACTCTGATCGCTGACCTGCTACTACTGCTACAAGCGCAGAGTGGCAAACTCAGCAGGCAGACAGCTCCTCTCATTCTCAGACACACTCCCTACTCTCAGTGGAAGCGTTTATACTATTTTTTAGAAAATACAGATTGAGCCATTTGAGCTACAGAGGCACCTAAGACAATGATGGGGCAGACTGAGTTGAAAGACACAGAGAAAGAGAAGTTGTGAATTAGTCTCATAGTCTGCCTTTCCCATACTAGCCTTTCTTCCTCTTTGAGAAATGTAAGAAAGAGTAATACTTTTCTAGGTTGTGTGCCTGTGGTTTTAGTTTTATAATAAGGTGTCCTCTATATAAAAATAAAGAGTCCTCATACTACTCTTGTGTCTTACCTAGCATGGACATTTTTGGAAAAGCACACAGAGATAAAAGCATAATCTAAGTGAAATATATTTATAAATGTTTTAATAACATGAACCAATTTTTCTTAAAGTAATGTGTTCATCTTCTGTGGAATGTTTTATTTTCTTAGTAGACAAAGAAGTATTTAATAGTAAAATTAATCACAATTTGGACAGACTTTATAGCTGCCCTTTGCCTTATCAATTCCAGCATGGAAAATTTCAGCAAAGCCTAGATAAAATATACTAATCCTAAATAGGCCAGGTTTGTCACCTACCATTTTCCATAAGCTGCTTACCATAGTGAAAAAAATAAATAAAACAGAAAATTTAAATTACATGCCAAACAGTTGCAGACAGCACTTGTTTGGCTGATTAACTTGTAGACAAGCATTACAAATAAATCTGAGCATGGTCTGCAGCAAATTAAATTCTGCTGCTTTTAAGAACAAAGAATTCTTTGGCAAAGAGGATTAGCAACTTTACACCCAGGAATGCCAGTTTAATTTAATTGTTCCACAATCCAAGATTTAATATGCAAATATCATTTTGATATATAATAGTGAATTTCACAAAGTGAGGAAACAAATTCAATATACAACCAGACTGCCTTTTCTGAACTGTAATTATATACAATAAAGAAGCTGGCCGGGTCCCCCCCCCATTACTGGGATTGAATTCTATTAACATGAATCAGAACAAGTGTTAATTAAAGGTTAAAATTTTTAAATGTATTCTAATTAAGAGTCTAAATAGCTGTACAGTTAGAACACTGTACTTAAGAATCACACCTCAATGATCTTCTTGGCCTCTTTGTAATTTCCTGTTTGTAGGAAGGCAAAGAAGAGATCATAGAGCATCGTCATTTCACCTTGTTCTTGGTTTACAAAATCCGTTGCTAGATAAGAGAGGGGAAAAAAAATATATATATAAATATATCAGAAGAAAAATCAGAAATACAATATGATATGAAGTTCTGCATAAATAAAAACTTTATCTGAAAGTCAAACAGAAAGAATAACTTAAAAGACTACAGCTTTATCAAATGACTTTTCTGTCATATTATCTAGTAACATACATATATGACATTAAGTACCCAAGATTAGCTTCAAAGAGAACCAGTGAAGGTAAGATGTTAAAATCTTCATAAAAGCAGAGCACTACAGATAGCACAAAAATAATAGAGGAGTAATTTCTCCAAAGGAACAGCTATTAAATGTCAAGGACATGCACAGTATTGAAAGTCTGGTATCTTTCTATTCAATTCATAAGTGTAACAGAGTTCCTCTAGATATGAATACATTCTGTTAAATTTTCTCTTCACAACAATATAATCAGATTAAATAAGTAATAAGGAAAAAATCCACAGTAAAATACTTGAAGGTAACAAACCTTTCTGGATGAGATCAGTCTCGCCTTTCTCTATCAGTTTACATAAGATATCATGCAACCTTGGTATTACTTTATACTTTTTATAGCAATCAATGCTGGCCTCAAGGGCAGCAGGTAAGTCACCCCTATGAAAAATAAAATAAATAAAATAATTAACAATTATAAAATATATCTAAATTCACTTTAGGCTTTCAGTAGCAGTTTAGAGACATGTACAGTGACAAATCAAAATGTAAACACTAGTGTTTTACTTAATAAGGTAGGAAACCATAAGCCAAAATGGAAAAACGAAAAACAACTTCATGTATGTTCACAATATATACAATCAAGCAGTTCACTGTTTTCCTGGACTTATCTTTTATTGTTTTGCGTGATAAGTGGTATTTAGGGGTAAAAAAAAAAATCACAGATGAAGGCATTCTCTCATTTTATTAGTCTAACTTTATGTAATAAATTGCTTTATGCATGTTATTATTTCAAAAACAAGTACTACTATGAAATATTTTTTCCATTACTGATGTACATTCACAGACCTCAACCGCTTCAGATTTGGGAAACTTTCCTGCATGTCAATAAACAGCTATCAAGGAATTTTTAAGGACTTCTACATTAGAATCATATTTTTCAAACTGCTCCCTTACTAGATAAAAACCGCAAGGCTCATGGATAGCGGAACTGACTACTACTAACACTAAAATATTTTTTAGGTCAGACAATTCCATTCTAAACATTTTCAATACTGGGTAAGGTTTTTTAAAGTTATTTTTGGTTGTAAAGTCAAAGCCTTTTTTATCTGGTAATAAAAAGGCATTTTCATTATGCTGAAATTTCTTTAGCAAGAGCATGCAAACATTTTTCTGGGTCCTCAAAAAGTACTTTAGTTTTTTTTTCCTTTAAAAGGAACATAATGACACAGGAACTATGTAAGGCCTTGCAAGAACTATAGAGATTAGATGATCCAATTCTTCTGCCTCCGCCTTTTAAAGAGGTAGGGAAATTGAGGCATCTAAGGACTGACTGACCAGCCTTCATCTACTGAGTAAACGGGCAGGCACTGACAGCAGAGCCCAGATCCCCACTCTTAGTGCAGGGCATCTCGTTACACGTTATGGTCTACGAAAAGCACCAGTGTCTACACAGCCCCACAAGATGGTACAATTTGGTAGAAGAAATTAATGAAATGCACTTACAAAGAGGCATGGTTAGAGACGCAGACAAAAGTACAACCAGGGACAATTAGCGGGAAGCAATGTTGGTAGAGAATACAAATTTCTCTTACAAAGGCAACAGTTTTCAAAAGGAGGTAAGCCTTTTACAATTTCCTGTTAAACCCTTAACATTTCTGCCCATTATATAAATGTTATGTTGCTCAGATTTGATTGCTATTTTATCTAGATTCAGATTTTAAGCTGCACTAAAAAAGTAACATACAATGAAGAAGTGTTATTTTCACTGCAGTAATGCTGACACGAGGAAAGCGAGCCCACCCTAATGGAACTCTACCCTCTCATGAGGCCCTGTTTACAGTGCATCTTCCGGCACCCCACAGAGTCATTTGAATTTTTGTCATTTGGGGTGAAGACTAAATTACAGGTTAATTTCAAAACCACAAGTAGATGTTGCAGGCTAGATTACTGTCATACAAAAGAAATGCTATACTAGTTCCCACATAGGATATAAAGCTTTATATAATCAGTATTTTCTCTTACTTCAGACACAGGTTCAGTTATTGCCCTTCTACAATTCCACTTAATGGAAAACTACTCATCCATTTTTAAGAGTAAAACCAACAGATATGGATTTTTCTTTTTTGAACTGGCAAGATTTGCCTTTTCAGATCAATTCCCAAACTAGAATAGCATTGCCTCTATTGTATTTTGCCTACATTCGGTCAAAGCTATCAATAAATGAATGAATAATTGCTCTGTCAATCAAAGCCACATGTTAATATCTTTGGTCTCCAAATATACGCTTCTGAAGATTATATGTACTCTGTTCCTCACATAGTTTATGTCATCAATAATTTTCCCTAGTAAAGTCTGAAAATTTAGGTTATGTAAATGAAAAACATGGAAAAACGACATTGAAATTCACATCGCTGTGAAGACAGTTTACATTCAAAGCACTCTGGATTTGGATCTCAACTGATGAGCACACAGCTCACACCATTAGCAGTGGTGGTGGAAAGGGGATTATCACCAAGACTGAGCTCAAGGACTTTGCGTTCCCTCCTGGTTCTAATACTGTGCAGGGCCGTTAATCTGCGCTCTTTAGATGCCTACTCATGTGTTTCACACCAGCAGATAGATCATCACGTGAAAACACCACTTTAACAGGCAGGATGAGAACAGTTAAGAGCAACAAAATATCGACAAGAAGAAGGTAGACACTGATTCTCAATCAAAATGTGGGACAATACACTACCAGCGCACTTCTGGCTTCTGTGACCTAAAGTGATCTCTGATTCCTTCTGTGCATTTTGTAAAACAGAAATGATTTAAAACTCTACTCAGAAGTAATAACAAGCCTTTGAAAAAATCAAAAGTAATAATAACCCTTTGAAAAAAATCTTATCAATACATTGATTCTGCATTCAAAACTTTGATTCTGTGCTTATTCAATATACATGCAGAATTCCTAAAGCTTTATATATAGTTGTAAGAAGTCCGTTCTTGAAAAAAACATAGTCACTGCTTTCACAAACCTCAAGTAACAAAAATGAAACCAATCATTTTTTTATTTCGGTTGTCTGAGACAAGGTCTCACTGTGTAGTGCAGGCTGGCCTCGGAGAGACTTCTCAGTATCCTCCCGCCTCAGCCTCCCGAGTGTTAGGGTTACAGTCATTTACCACCACGCCCAGCAAGAAAACCAACTCTTAACAAACAATTCTGAAATACCCACTATCATATTTATAAAGACTAGAACACTCCAAATTTCAATATACTACATAATATAACTCTTATGAATTAACTAATAAAAAGCAATCATTTAGAAATGTTTTAATTGCTGTAAGTTAACAACTGACGTTTTACCAAAAACAGTTTTAAAAGTACAACTGAAGCTTTACCAAATTATGTAAGCCCATGAAAAGCAAAACTGGGGAAGGTAACTCTGTAATTTCAATTTTAACACACACACACACACACACACACACACACACACACGAGTGGGTTCAGTAAGCAGTTTAAAAACTGAAGGGAGTTATATTTATTAACTTGAATGGATGCACTTGGATTTGAATTCACAAATTCAAAACTTATTCTAGAATGTGTAATTTATTTTAAGGAACTATGGCTATATAAACAAGTACTATGATTTTTCAATACAGAGGAGAACATCCACAAGGCTCCTCTGAAGCTCATATAGAAAATCTGACGTCTCTTATTTTAGTTTTTAATATAAAATTAAAGTATGGTATGGCAACAATGACTAAAAGACAAACTCTAAACAAGATGTAAGCTTTTTGGACATTCACTCATGAAACATCTACTGATCACAGAAATATTTTCTTTTAAGGAATCAGGAAGCAAAGTATTCCTAACTCAAAAAAATTCTCCAATACATAGAACAATAAAAACCATGCGCATGTTCCACACAACCCTGAATTATTAAAACTTCCTTAGGAAATAACTTTTCAATCCAGAGCATGTACTTAATTTAAACAACAAAAAAGATGACAAATATTGATTTTTTAATTGGAATAAAGTGCTTCAACATTATGCACAGAGTGTCAGTGAAGTGGCAATTTACCTAAAGGGCTTACTGATTGAAAAGCTCTCAAATCTGAAATCACCACAGAAAAGTGGAGATGGGGCATTGGGGGAGGCAGGGAAGGTTAAAAAAGAAAACAGAAACTCAACAGCATAAATACAAACTATTCCATAAATCCTCAGCAGATGTTTATTTAGTGCTGGGGAGAAACCAACTCAGGAGAAACCACCACCTTCACAAAAATTATTCTGTAAAGGAACCAGCACTGAAAAAGCTAAATGTTTTTTCTGTTCAACATCTATAAATGAAGAATCTTCAAGGAGACTGGTGTTGCAATTACAACTAATCCTCCCCAAAAAATTAACTGTGTTGAAGGCTTTATAATTTCCCTAGGTACAATTTAGCTGTCACTTACTTTAAAATTTACTCAAACATGCGTTCCGAACAGCACTAACTTCACATGTCAAGTGCTTTCCAGCCAATTGAGTCTAAACTGGAAGTCGGTGTTAAACAACTGAATGATTAGACAAGATAGCTCATTTCCCTGCTCTTTTGTTCAGAATAAAATGCCACATTTACATTATCAGGCTCAACAGGATTTTCTGACAGAGGGAGAAAAAATCTTACTGCACACTGTCCGTACTAAGCACATGAAGCCTGTCATTTACCAATCATCCTTCAAAAAAGCAATAGCCATGAATGTAACTTAATTACGACCCAATGATCCTTGACGAAAAATCATCTTATCACTGTCCTGTCCCCCTAGGGCAAATGAAACACTTTTGTCCTTTGGCACTGATGATGCTAAATTCTTAATTGCAATAATGGAGTAAAAGAGCCGAACCTCCTTAATTTCCTTTCAGCACATAAAGAGTTTTATTTTAGAAGGCAAGCATTCCCATAAATAATGAAAGTATCCAGTACAAATGAAGATGCTAAAATTGAAGAGAAGCATGTATGACAGAATGAAAAGCATTTCTAAAAGTGTATTTCCCATTTATTTCAAGCATAAAAGCATTACAATAAGCTGCAAAACTTACATTGTTAGAAGTTCATCTTGGAGAAACTGTGACATTTGTGAAGAACTCAAGATTAATTTAGCAAGAGTTCTGGAAGGATTATATATACAAAGTCCATGATGCACATAAATGAAATACATATGTGCACCTACAGATTATAGCACAAATCAGAACACACAAAAAATCCTTAATGGAAAAGCAGAAATTAAAGCTGCTTTGATCATTTGCAGTAATATAATCCAGTTAAACAGCTTCAGATATTTTTCACATGCAATGAAACCAAAACGGATCAGCTATAACACCAGTGAATCTGAAACTGCATCATACAAATGTTTATGCTTTTAAATCTAATGGCTCAGATTTTATTGATTTCATTTCCTTTGCCATAATATGAAGACTAACCAAAAAGCTCTTTAACCTATCTTAAATCCTCTACCTTAGTATGGAGGATTCTTATCATCCTTGAATCAGGCATGACTTTAATAAAAGAAATATATTTTAAAATAAAATAGAAACTGCTTAAAATAACACTCATTTGGACTATAGGTAGACAGATGGCTTAGAGAGTTTAATACAACAGAAACAGAAAAATTTATACATATTTCTTTTCTGTTCAATTCAGGCGTATCATTTTAATAATATATAAGAAGGTTATCTTACAAACTTCTTTATAATGTAAAACTGTTACTGTTTTTGAGTTCCCTTGGCAAATGAATAAAAACAACATATATTATTTCTAAACCCACAAAGCATTTTCACATTAAGTAACACAAACTGAAATTATTGTTTACCTTGTGTTTTATTCAATGCTAGAAAAGATGGTACAAAATTAAGATCCAAGGAATCTTAAAGATTATCTTTTGGAATTCAATCTCATAGACTGGCTTCAGAATTGTTACACGAAAGAGACACCCTCTGTGAAGCCTTCTGCAGTGACATGCCCAAAAGATGTTTGTTTTTGAATGAAAGACTGAAGATCTTTTTAAAATGATGCTCTGAAATGTTTTTCATAATTTTATCACAAGTTTGAATAAGTAAGGTTCACTCCCAGAAAAACTCATACCTGCTGGGATCAACTGCATGGTATCAACTGCGTATCAGTGAAGAGTGAACATGTTTAATGAAAATCAAATACACGTGGACTTTCTGGCGGGCTAATGTAGTTAATTCTAGAACCTGTCATGATTCTGAATTAGCTACTGACAAAGCCATTGTGTAAAAGTTCTAAAGTCAGTATTTTATTCCAGCATTTTCTCTGATAAAAGTGGTAGTACTACCTTTACCTTTATAAATGTGAAACTTTCTGTCTCCGTTTTATAATTCTCATTATGTAAAACAATAGACACAACTTTTATTCTGACAGATGACACAGGAAGACCCAGTCAGGGAGACTGCCTCTGCAAAGTAAAACAGCACAAAGAAAGAAACAGAAACAAAACCTCCCGAACAAAAACAGAAGGTAACAATTTCTGTAAGTATCTGAAAGTAGTAAGAAATTATACAGGAAAAGATACTAAATAAGATTTCTTTAGCCCAACTAACAAAGACAGTCAAATCTGTCAGGACATAAAGTATCAGCCTGCTTAGGTAATGAGAAGCACAGCGCATGCTCCAGGCCATTTCCACTTGGCTTGGGCTAAGCTCTCCTCAGTTCCTGAGCCCCGTCTGCAGACCTCTTGCAGAAAGCATTCACATCCCCACTGCCCTTAACGGAACTTCTATTTGTGTAAGATACTTTTAACTATGGCCTCATTTACTTTGTAATTATTTTATTTCTGCCCAGTGGGGTAGGATGGCCCAATTCTGGGCATCAGGCCCACTTCTTTCAAATTCCTGTGCAGAGTTCCACAAGTAATTTGCAGAGATGCGTCTTTTAAACAATCAAAAAAATCCTAGTAGGAAGCATATTAATTATAGGATTTCTATATAAAGTTGGCTGTGAATATGAGAACTCAGTAACACAGCAATTGTGTGAATCACTACTTCTTTAAAAGGATATAATGCTGAGATCGTGGAGGTTAAGATTTGAACAATCATCTAACTCTGAAAACTGCTTATGATTGGACAGCAAAGGAATTATTTTGGGTGTGTGTGGGCATGTGTGTGTTCACATATATTAATATACATATTTCCTAATAGACAGCTAGTTAAAAGAATGTTACTTCAAATTCAATACCAAATCATTCATTGTATCTAGCTAATTATATCCCCTAACAAATACAAACTAACAGAAATTTGAGAAGGCTATGAGAACCATTAAAATACAAAATTCTATCTTTCTCCTGTCACTGACATCCACCCTAAAGTAAAAAAAATTCTAATCACAAAGTAAGCGATTACAAGCTGCATGAAGCATAGAAAAGATGACAAAGAAGGAAGATCTAGAAAAGTTAAAAAGCAAAACAGAAAACATTAAACACAAACAGAAAAAAGTCATCTAACACATTTCAATCATTACAAAGATACTTATTTTTATGATTTACATTATAATAGTACCTTAAACTAGGTTCAAGAGTATTTCAAATGAAAAATTTCCAAACTCAGTAAATCTTGCTCTATTACCAAAATTCACCTTTCCACAAGGCAGATATCAACATTTCCCAAAAGCTAGAATAACTGCACTTGTAATACATGATTAAAACTACCAGAGCCTAGAACCACTAGAGGTATGTTTTTAACATTTACTACCTGGCATACTGTAATCAAAAACTCCAGGGTACCTTCTTTTTTATATTTACTATTAGTACTTAATAGGCTCACAAATTAGATTTGATTTCATGTAATGACCACTGAAAAAAGAAAAAAAAATCATTAAAGATTATTCCATTAAAAAGCCACAGAACCAAAGGACTACTGGTGATTTTAAAGGTCACCTAGTGCATCTTGGTTCTTTTACTCCTTGGCATCCATATGACTCCAAAGGCATCCATATCATTAGAGTATTTCCAAAGTATAATCCTCAAATGATTACACTCAGTTTTTAAACATTAGTATTTGAAGTTTGAAATTCAATGAACTTACTTTTCCAGGTATACAGTGACCAAGGGGATACTTATGTTAGTCGATGGTTTTGCTAACCCTAGTGTCACGATGGCTTCATGCAACTGTTTTACTGTTTCAATTTCACCTCTTAAAGCTGCACCATTTAGGATGTGGAAAAAGGACAAGACTGTTGCATCTTTGATAAGAACATCCTTCTCTTTCATCTCCTTTAGAATGTTAATAGCATCTACAATGAAATAACACAAAAGACCCTTAGGTAATTTCATGTGGGGAAAACAAACTGCTATTAAAACAGCATTTCAAGCTCAGCAGGAATGTAAATTCTAGTGTATAATGCCGATTTCAAGTTAATTACTACTTGCATTTCTAAATGAGACTACAATTATAAATCCACAATAGCATGGTTTTATCATTTCCCTGCAACTTTGACTACAAATTATAGATAGAGACTGTGTGCCCACTCTGCACCACGTAACCCTGTACGCTCTGCCCTATAGCTGTGAGACCCTCCTAAATGGATGCTTTTATCGTTCAGAGCTAACATCTGCTAAATCACACCATTGTTTCTTCAGCAGATGGCTTGTCAGGAGGCCAGATAATAAAGATGTGTTTACACTGTATATACAGCCAGACTAATGGTCTGATACCGATAGGGCCTGTTTGCTATGTCGATACTAATTAGCCAAGCAGAGCCAATGAAAGCTTTCCAGAAGACTGCATGTTAATACATTAGATTCATTAAGCTTCATTAGGAAGGCAGAAACAAACATTTTGGATATGGAATAAGTGCATTTTTATAATGCTGTTCTTAATTATTATACAGACAAAATGTTGTGACCACTTTGCAAAAAATGATTTTAAAAAAAGCAGGCTAATCTTACGAAGAGTTTTCTATGTTAGAAAGGCTTTATAGGAAATACTGCAATGTTCAAATCGTATGTTCCCTGTGTATTTTCCCCCAAAACAGTCTCTTCTAAAAAGGAAGAAGGTTAAACACGAAGTTCCAAAAAAAAAAAACCCAAACTAGAAAGTTAAGAAACAAGCAGTGGCTATCAAGTATAGTTAAGGATATTAGATTTAGTAGTGTAGTGCTATCATAGAGTATAAAGATCAACTGCATAATCAGTTATGCTTTTCCTATGAAGTGACACATAAAAATTATAAAATATATTTTGTTACTATTACTAAAAGACAAAAACTATTGCAAAATTCAGATTCTTACATATCAATTTATGTTTATAGGATGTGCAGCCTTCAGAACTTCTTAAACAGAAACAAAGCCATTAGTGCAGGCAAATAAGCAAATTGTGCCTTAAGTCATGATCTTCAAACTCAATCCAAACAGCAATGCTAATAAAAACTAGCTGCAGAAATGCAAAAGGCACTGAGCTGTGCAAATGTAAATGACAAGCTTGCCAATCCATTAAAACTAATGGCCTATGCTGCCCAAGCAGCTCTGTCTGGATTCACATGCAAATTTGTATGCAAAGTGTTGAAGCACTTTGCAGGACCATGATATATCATTAATATCAATTCACACGTTATACCAGTGGCAAATACTTGCAGCACTTCTTTCCTTTATGTGCTGAAGCTTACCTTGGAGTTTGCCATGTTTCCCCAATACTTTTACAAGACCTACATATTTACTGGTGTCAAGGACAGCAGATGAATTTAACCGGTCACTATAATATAAAATAAAACCAGTTATACAGTATGTAAATGTCATTATCACTCTGCAAAAGCAACAGAAGTCTGAAATGTTAATTTTGTCTTCTATATTTAAGAATTTTAAAACCACATCAATTCACGAGTAATTAAGACTCAGGGACTACAGAAGTAAAAATCTAACAATACATATACTGTCTCTATAAATGATACTAACAAAGACAGGATTTGATTTTCTGGAGCTTTAAGTGATTCTAACCTTCATCATGAACACTGAACACACCAAATGGCATATTTTTATTTGAAATCAACATGATAAACAAAAGACATCGGATAAATGGACAGAATGCTGCAATACTACAGTATGGAAAGGGAGATGCCATCAAGCCTTATAAAAAGGTGACCATGATCACTGCTGTGATTAATACACAATTATATCCCAGTGGGTGTGCGGGGAGCCTTGGCTTTACGAATGTCTTACTGTACTTAAAAAAGACACTTTGCTGACAAGCCACAATCACTTATACTAAGAAATTTCAAAGATACTGACCACAAAATTATTAAAAATTATATGACAGTAATAAGTATTCAATGCAGGTGATCCATCAAGGGATATACATTAGCATGAATGTTGGTAACTTGCTTCAGTGCCAGGGTACTCACAATTCTTGTTTCAAGTTCAGTGCATCTTCTGCATTATCATGTCGACAACACAAATTTATTAAAGCTGCATAGCCACCGACAACCATGTCTGATTCATATTTTGCTTTCAACTCAAGGGCTTTTTGCATGTTCTAAATTAAAGAATTGAAGTGAAAAGGCAAGGAAAAAATTAATATAAAGGTTAAAACATCACATTTTTAGTTTTGGTGTGCAAAGTTTAGAAAATTTAACAATACTTTAAATATAGATGGTGTCATGTTATTCGCTTAGACCTGCCCCCTGGTAGTTTTAGTCACCTTTTGAACAGCAAGCAAGATAGACAGGTAGACAGGTAGGTTGAAAGACGGACAGACAGACTAGTTTACCTGGTCTAAAAGATTTGTATTTGTAATATAAAACAGGCTACTATTTATACAAGATTTGAGGTTTTAGCTTTGTGTATTATACTACCTAAAACATTTCCAGAATAAGTATTTCCAGGTCAGCCCCTATTCACAATTCAATTTATAGATGCAGATATATGTACCTGTACCATTGAAAAAGTTCCTCAGTCTAGTTTAGTACCCAGGCAATATAAAAAAGAAAAAACCTTTAAAAATTTTATAGTACCATGTTATAATCTCAAAATTAGTTGTATTTTTTCCCTGAAACCATACTTAGGACCAAATGACTTAACTAGAAACTGAAAAAAATCTAGTGATATTCCACAAATTACATACACACACTAAAATGAACACAAAGTACAGCTGGATGCCCGTTGAAAAAAGGCAAGAGACCCTTTATCTCAGAGAGTTTTTTTTCCAGCAGGAAAATGGAATTTCAATCCTGCATTAACAACCTAGTAATATTTGACTTGCAAATGACTACTGCATATATCAGTTGCTTGACAATCTAGATATAAGAGACCGAAGCCATGGCTTGAAAGGACATTTGGCATGTATGATAAACCTATCACAGCTGTTACTATCATTCACTCTGCAGAGTATCGTAAACAAACTACAGCAACCGCAAAACATGCCATTCAAGGTGTAGCTGAAATTAGTTAACCTTTCATTTAATTGTATTGTTCACAAGAATGATATACAATAATCGCCTGTAAAAATTATAAATATTATATTCAGTTTTGCTTACTGTTATTTATAAAGAATTTTTTACTCTAACAGCATATTTGAAATATTTAAACAAATGTTACCTCTTCTGAACAAAGGATTAATATCAGTTGCTTTAGAACGTCTCCTATAGGTTGATTATTATCTTTTAGCTTCTCAAGCGTAGATTCTAACTCAGATGATTTAAGTTGTGAAGTCTACAAAAATGGAAGAGAAAAGAAAATTTACTAAAAAAACAAAATGCAACCCTGTCACTCTCCCCTCAGGGTAATCTGCTTCCAGTTCCCGCAATGTCAGCACTGCTCTCAAGGGTATCGCCCTGAGGAGCCACGATGGACTCCAGGTGTTTAGGAACCTCCAAAGAGTAGACACAAATTTCCTAGGTTGCTGATTTTTCTGGGATGGAAAATATGTTTTAACAACTTTTTAAGAGTTTAAAAATGTGAGGAACCACTGATTTTATAAAAACACAGCCTAAAATTTTCATTAAATGTAGTTATTATAGCATATAGAACCCACTCAAAAACCTACTTACTTTTTGAGAATCTTTCTTCTCTCTGTCTACCAAAACATTAACATCCTAAAATTGGGATTTAAATTAGTACAGAATTAGAAAACACAGGGAAATATTAGCAAATGTTAAAACTAAAAGTTTAAAGTCTTCTCATTTTACTTTCTAAACTTCGCAGAAATTCTGTTTATACATAAGCATTACAACTAATGTTTCAAATGTATTCTTCACTATACAGCTTTTACCAATGAAAATCTTTGAACGGTTGTCCCTGAAATAAACATTTTTATATTTAAATAATATTTTAACATGCTTTATATTTATATATAAATTAAACATTTTATAAAATTGATTACAATTTGCACACACACACCTTAATCAATTCAGGAACATGGTAGCTATCCAGCAGTTTTCGAATGCCTCTGTAGATATTTTCAGAAATTTTTATATTCTGTGTAAAGGGAAGAGGGGGGAAAAACCCTGAGTTTTAGACAACGAAAATGAAATTTGTCTAACAGAAATTATCTCAGACATAATTTAAGTCTCCAACTCTTGCATGTCATTGAGAAGTGGTCTGGTTGTTCTTAAAAGCAGCAATTTCAAATCTAATAGATACATGTCAGGCAGGACAGGCATTATATAGCAAAAAATGAAATGGTACCATCTCCTTGAGCTGATGGAAGTATTGTCTCAAATGCTCCTCCTTGGCCTGTACCTCTGAGTCACTCATGCTGTCAATCAAGTGATAAAGAAAATAGCCAACAGCTTCTGTGGAAAAAAACAAGAGAAAGCATTCCACTAAAATTACCGTGACTGTCATGTTATCAAGATTAATTTATAAGAAATCATTTTGGTGTGAGATGTCACCCTGATGAGAGGCTCTGAAATGGCAACAATGATCACTGAGGCATAGAGATTATGTGGTTTGGGAGCACATATCTAACTGGTGAGTGAAAGGAATATTAATTATTTTCAGACCGAGTGACAGCTTTTCAGTACTGAATCTTACTTCAATCTATTTTTTTCCACTACTCTGTGACAGAAGTGGTGCTGCCCATGGCCTTACCCCTCCCCTGTCCAAATCACACAGTGAGAGAAAAAAAAAATTTCTTTACACATTTCTGTACTAATTTTTTGGTGGACAATATTTAGGGAAATACATAAAATTAGAATGGACTGTTAAATGTTGAGTATAGAAGGTTAAACAATTTTAATAGGCAGATACAGTAATCCTGTGGAGAGCCGCCTATTGGTCAATGAAAAACCAAGATGAACAAAGATGTTTTATAACAACATTAATTTTCCTATGCATTCAAGCATAAAATGTATAGGCCATGTGTTAATAATGCCTAGGATAGGAGATCTGAACTTTCAAGAAGTATCTTTTAATGAAAGCTGTATGTTCTAAAAATCATTCTGACATGAAAATCATTAAATACCAAAATAATGTCTTTTTAAAACTCCACAAGTTATTTTTCCTACTTTGTTTAAAATTAATCCACATCTACACATTAAAATCATATAAATACTAAGAATCACTTATTCTTGAACCCTATTTCTACAGAAATAAAATAGAAATAAAGCATTTGCATGACACCTGAAAAGTCTCCCAGCCCTATCTTTTAATAATTATGATAAAAGCAAACACCTCATAGATCTAGAAGTATTGAGGTTATCCATATAAGCATTTATAATCATATGTTTTCAAATTTCACTTTCAAAAAGCAAGTGTCTACTGCTGTAACCCTTCCAGCCTGCCATTACACAGAAGAATGGACTTGTGGGTAAGTTACAGTCATTGAAATTGAAACACTACCCGTTGGCCCTGGAGGCTCCTGGCAGTAACGTCCATCCTTATACAACAATTCTGTTATCTGGTGAGACAGAAAATTCGTGCGTTGAGCAAGAAAAGCAAACAAGAACAAATACAATCTGAAATTGAATTCTTGAAATAATAAAGCCTTTCCCCAGTAAGGTATTATTCTGTATCACCGTAATCCAACACCACCCCAACCTACAAAAGAGATTGTTTTGTTTTTAAATGACAGGTTTGTGTTCTAAAAATAAAAACAAACCCATGCTGAAGAAAAACTGCAATGTTTTATAAAATGTCACAAAGAAAGACTCTGAAGTGATGTTTTACATTATTTTAAACTAATTGTTACAACAGCAAATAGCTTTAGGAATTGTAAACCAGTACTATTTCTCATCATGTTGTTCTTGGTCTTGTTGAAGCTGGACCATTCTCCTCCGTTTAAATCAAAGTTTACAGAAATAATAAAGTATGCAGGCCCAGTAAATAACTTACACTTTTTAGTATTCAATGACATTTTTCTATTCATTTTAATAGTAGTAATATAACGGGGCCAAGTGTTCTAATGTGTTTGTTCTCATGATTCCTATCAATTCGCAAACACTAAAAGATATATATAACACTTATTTTTCAACGTTAATTCCAACACCAATTTTTAATTTAAAAAATTCCAAAGATATATTTTATGACCAAATTATTACATAACCAACAGTACTGGCTTGTAACTTTGAACACAATAGTTATATAGCCTCTGGCTGAAGACAGAACAGAAACATATAGTAGTTGTCCAAAATGATATGGGTTAAGAATTCTGAACCACTTTATGTGTATTCTACAACTGAGTTTATCTGTCCTTAAAACAGTGTGTTAACAACTCAAACTGCACTTATTCCTATGATACTCACTAGCTAATATGGAAAATTAGGCAAGTTGCCCTCAGACCATCATGAAAACAATGCTGCAACTAATGGCAACACAAAGGGTAGGAAGATAGAAACAAGAACTTTCAAAATAAAAACAAAAATATCCTCACGTACAACCCCTTAATCAACATACACTTGGCAGACAAATTCTATCAGAAACTGTAGCTATACATCAGATGTATTATAGCCATACTTAATGCCAAACTTGAAACAAAGGTACAGTGGGATCTCTTTAATGAAAACAGGATTACTTCTAGATGTAAATACCCCACATTAGATTTGACTATATAGTATGAGTGGCAGTTCAAGAACTGAATGAAATCTAGATTTTAAAAAATATTTAAATTGGAAATTCCAATTGTTATAATTAAGCTGCATATCTTTCAGCTCAAAAGTAGTTCAAAGTTGTAGTTCAAAGTTGTACTTCCTGTATAAAACCAGTTAACTGCTTAACAAGGTAGCAATATAAAGTTGATCTGCATCCTATTCACACATAGAAACACCCATATATACATCAAAATAAATAAAAGTCAAATGTCATTGTAACAATTTTAATAGTATTCTGGAAAAGTTCAAAGTCTTAGTAAAAATTTAGAACAGACTCAAAGACTACCTTCATAACAAACTTCCTACTGACTTATAAATACCACTTCTAAAATTTAAATCTATTAACTTACAGTAGAACAGCATGATGTATAAAACTTTTGCTTCCAATGGATTTTTACATACATCAAATTGTGATCCACATTATTAGGAGTACTTACCTTGCTCCAAAGATTTACATTCAAAGACCTGCAGAGGGCAGCAAAGGATTAAAAATAAACCCAGAGGTTTAAAAAAAACATTTAAGTTAAAATGCACTGGCAATGTATACAAATCAGTCTTTAAATAAGCAAGTAAATATATGTTTGGGAAATCAAGCTGAGGTATCAGGACAATGTAATGTACAAAGAGTGACCCTCACTTTGAATCTTCAAAATACAGACTGACTTGGGTAAGAATCGCTAAAGAACCATTCCTAAACCTGCAGGTCCAAGTTTGATGGAACAGGACATTTGCATGATCCCAAAGTCCGCCGACAGAGTGCCTGTTACTTATTATGGAAAAAAGAGTCACTATATAATGGAAACATGAAATACTGTAACTGAGTGATTAAAATCAACATCACTAATTAGCTGCTGATGCACACTGTGTCCCTTTAGATGTAATTTCCTGAAATGACAGATTATCACGCATGTGGTACTCCACCCAGCTGGAGATGTACAACCTGAATCTAATCAGGACAACTACTAGGAGCAACACTCTAAAATAACTGACCTGTGTTCTAAAAAAATAATGTTAACGCCATAAAAGACAAAGGCTGAAGAATTACTCTGGATTAGAGAAAATTAAACTGAAATGACAACTAACATCTATCCCTGAACTGGATTCTCTATAAATGGGGAGAAATGCTAAAAGGACATGACTGATAAAACTGGAACATGAACTATATTAGCTAAAAAACACCTTGGTAATGTTAAGCTTCCTGAATTTGCTGACTCTGCTGTTGCTGTCCAAGGCTATCTTTCTTCTGTGGGATTACGTACTAACACATTACAGGGTTAAGGGTCACGATATATATAAAATTTGATAATTCTAAAAAATACACTAATTAAAAATGACAATGTGGAAGCAGTAAATAATGCAGCAGAACGCTAGAAGTAGGTAAATGTAGACTTGAGTTCTTTGTACTACATGTAATTGTCTGTGTATCTGGAATTATTTCAAAGAAAGCAAAACAGGTCACTCAAGTGTTGCCTATTTACATAAGAAACCACTTGCAAAACAGGATAAATGAACTCTGATTTTATGTCATTTATAAGCTTTATATGTTTGATGTCTAGAAGCTTTACTAAATTTAAACTTTAAGATGACAAATTATGTTTTTGCGGTACTTTTACAAGGTACTTTTACAAGGTAAATGACCTTCCTGTTTAATATCTGTTCAGACTTACAACCAAAGTGCACTGTCCAGACTTATAACCTGTCTTTTTTGGCCACTTTTTTTATTTTCTAAAGAGAATTTAAAAAAAAAATAATAAAACCATTAGAAGTGGTAATGGAACTTCATTAAACAAGATGATAGGAATTCAACAGTGGTGATTATATTGCATACTGTTGCCTTCAAATTAGTTGTTCATATTACCAGATATAAGTATGCAAAATTGTTAAAAAAATTTAAAAAGAAAAGAAATTTAAGCATTCACTGCTCCTTTCAGTAAACCAATAGAAATCAGCAGTACAATTATCCCAGTTATTCTTATATATACATAGATACTACTTTTCCCTTCTTTCTTTTCTCCTTTCCCTCCATCCCAGTTCTGTCCCTTTGAGCAGTTTCTTTCCTCTTCACAGTATCTATTGTACCTTTTGGATTTTTATTTACTCTTTCAGGTTCTTAGGCTAGGGAGACAATATGATGCTTACATATCCGGGTCTGATTTATTTTACTTAAGAGTATAGTATGGTCTCTAGGTGCATCCATTTGCCTATAAAAGCTTCAAGTTTATCTTTTTTTTACAGTTGAGTAATACTCCATTGTATAAAAGTACATCTTTTTTATCCAGTCCCCAGTTGATGGGCATTTGGGTTGTTTCCAAGCTTTAGCTAGGACAAACTGCACTGCTATAAAAATTTTAACACAGCTCTGTAATCTTGTTTATAGAGCCTCACAGTCTTTTTGTACAGTACACTTTATGTAGTACACTGTAATCTGTGCTAACTGTACTGCAGTTTTACATTCTGTTATACATTACAGTACAGCACGTAGGTGCTTCACAAACAAAAGCAAAGTCATTAAGTTCGAGTTTCCTTGACCATTTCTCTATTCTAAATGTTATAATGTATATACTATATACAATTCCTCATTTAGCAACCAATTAAATAAACAACCTAGTCTCAGGACCACAACTAAGCTGTTAACCAAAGAATGTTTATAATGTGTATAGAACTCAAAAATTCTCAGGTCTTTTTAAACTCGACGTTGTCAGCCATCACAAATTCCTATCACTACCCATCGCTAACCACAGTATTATTACACCTACAGTCTTGCATCTGTATTGCTTTGACCCGGTACTGATGGAAATACTTTCCTCTTCATGCCCCATTGCTTGGAATGAGAATATTCACTTCACCCACTGAAGTGTTCTACTCTGACTGAATGTTTCAGACAGACCATGGTGAGCTTACGTGCAGAATGTGCTCAAGTACTTGTTGATACCTGTCATGTGCCAAGCAACTGGTTACAGATTGCCCGAACACAGCGAACTCTGTGCTGCTCACGACTCACCCATGACTTCTCGCTGACTTCTCTGGAAGAGGCTTAAACTTTTAGAAAAAAAGGAAATACATGCAAGAGAATGACTGCCCAAGTCAGGGCAGCAAGGGCTGCAGGCAAAGAGCATACACAGGTCTTCAAAATACTACTGCGAGCCCATTTCTTAATCTCAGGTACAACAGGTGTTTGTTTTCATTTTCCTTTTGACAAAGTACACTTATGTTTTAGACACTCTTTTGTATGAGTACAGTGAATTTCCAAGTTCTTACAACTAATAAAACAGTGAAGTTCTTCAGAACCCAGGTATCTGCTATGAGCTTTAGCATCTGCTATTTAATTAACGGGTTAATTCTTATTTTTCCTCTACCCACAATGAAAGTTGTTTGAGGAAGCAAGATTTTAAAAAAGATACTGTTTTCTTTAAATCCAATTTACGCCTTTTTTTATCTTAGAAGAGCAGGGGTGAAGAAAATGCTACCAGCGTGTCTACAGAAGGCTGATTTCAGCTTGAGTTCCTTCCTCTAGGAAATGAATTCACTAGGAAAATAATAGAAGAACATTAATATTTTAGCCCTACTACAGAGAGAGGTCTAAAAATCCGGGCAACTCCAGTAGTATGTATACAAGTCTAACACAGCAATGCTAACATTCCTCCAAATAGCTCCTCAATGAAAATAATCTTTACAGAACTTTTCTTCATAGTGCTAAGGCTCAAACCCAGCCAGGGCCACACATGCTAGGCAAGTGTTCTACTACTGAGCTACATCACCTGCCTTTATTTAAATTTTATCTTAAGACAAAAGTCTCACTACACTGCCCTAGCTGACCTTGAACTTTTGATCCTCCTGCTTCAGCCTCCCAAGTAGCTGGGATTATAGGCATCTGCCATAACACCAGGCACCTCAGAGCTTTTTAATACTACTTTAGAGAGCTGGGCGTGGCGGTGCATGCCTGTAATCCCAGCACAGGGTAGGCTGAGGCAGGAAAACTGTGAGTTTGAGGCCAGCCTGGGCTACAAAGTGAAGCTGAAGACCAGCCTGAACTACACAGTGAGACCCTGTCTCAAAAAGACCAAAAACAAAAACAAAACAAAAAAAAAGAATTAGAAAGGAAGAAAAAATGAAAGACTACCTTAAAGACACAGCACTTACTCGCACTGATAAAGCATCATACACATGGATACGATTCTTTCTATAGTACAAAGGAAATAGAAATGTTAACTTGCCATGACCAGAAAGCACAGAAAACAAACAAAATGAAGAACGCTGGCTTCTCCATTATGTTTTTGCTTAAGCTTCTGGTTCAGTTTTTACAATGTCCAGGACCTAATGAAGAGCAAATCATCCCATTACCTTTCCCTTCTGGTGTGGTCAGGCTGTCGTCAGTGAGAAACTCAATGACTAAAACAGTGGACCTTGAAAACCTGGCATTAAACTTGGTAACTTCAGTGGGGCTAATATTTGATTATAAAAGTTTGAGAATCAGAAACTTGGTTTTTTTTCAACATATGGAAGACAGGGTCACTTCAACATACAGACTCTCCCTTGCCAAATCCGGACTTGCCCTTGGGCCAGAAAGTTGTTCCTTACGGACTACAGAACCTTTCTCCTGCATACTAGGAACTTGTGCCGCCACACTAATTCTGAAACACTTTTCTTTTAGGTACATTATATTCCCAGCCATGTCTTGAACTAGCTTCTGTGTCATTGTATCTTAAAAGCCACACAACACTTCTGGTGGTGCATACACTCTCTTTTTCATCTGGACTTTGTTCAACGCTACTGTCAGGGGGAAGAAGTTGTACTCATTCTAAATATCATTTTGCCCTGGATTTGACATGAGAATTCAGTAACTTTAACAGTCAGATCTAAATACCTTTTAGCATGCCCTTACAGCCTTGTTTTTTGTTTTTAAGGGGAAAAAAAAGTTGAAAGTAAAAATCCCCTAATCATCCTCAATAAACTCACTCTAAATTTTAAGTTTATACAGTTTTTCTTTTTTCATTTTTGAGATAGTCTTGCTACTTCTAAACTCACTGTGTAGCCTGGACTGGCCTGAAGCTCATAGCAACCCTCCTGCCTCAGCCTTCTGAGTGCTGGGATTACAGGCATGTGCTACCACGCCCAGCTATAATTTATATATAGTATTTTTGCAGGTGATTTTGCCTTTAGTCTCCTTTTTCACAGGTGGCTTTTAAATGATCAGCTCCAAGAAGGTATTATACTTGTAATTCATCTACCATTTCTTGAACTGATCAACATACAGAAATACTAGCTTTCCAATTAAATACTACTCTCCAAAGATGGAAAGAAAACAGTTTATCAAAAATATTATGGGACAGCATAAAAATAAGTAAATCTGAGCCAACACGGGCTGCAGTTCACATATTAAGAACTATTATTACGTAAGTTTTATTAAAAGGTAGGTAACTACTCTAAAAGTTACACTCCAATAATAAATGTAATTTCTCCTACATGTGGCTAAAGTGACTATGTGATCTAATTACACTGTCCTCTAACTACTTAGATTCTTTTTGTTTTTTTAACTTCTTAGATTCTTAACTAATTTTTTGCCAGGAATCATTTTTTTGTCAATCTCTTACATGCTAACATGCACAGGACTTCCAGTTAAGTTAATGTGGACTGCTGACGCTGATTCAGTGCCAATCTACACATAGCTTTCTCCTGGTCGTTCAGCCAGTTCTAACGTTGCCAGCTTACAATGGGCACCCCAGAGGCTGAGACAGTGACTGTTTCAGTGACCATACTGACTGGCTGACAAAGGGATCGACTACTTGATCCGACATCAAATGAAAGGAGAGCTTGGCTGTGCCAACGCTGAGACGCAGGGCTGCAGGCACATCAACCCACTGTGACCCCTCAGGGGCCCCCAATTATGCACATATTGTCCTGAACAATACAAGTCATCACAACCCAAAATTTTATTTTATAAGAAAAATAGCAAATATGCCTAAAAAGGATGAATTAAAACTTATTTCTATTAAGTCTATGGCAAGAACACTAGAAGCTCCCAGGTATGGACCTTTTCAAATAAAAATACAAGTAATCTAAAACTAAATGGGTACATTCACTGCTTTCTTCCCTAGGTCCCACTGGTCCCCCCAGTCTCTCTCTTTTCTTTCTTTCCTTCAATGCCTCCTTCCATTAACTCCCCAGGAGGTCACCCATAGAGTTCCTTCTCATCTCTCTACAAGGTTAAAAATCGTCAAGAGGGTAGACACACTTAAAACTCAGACATTAAATACAATATCTTACAAACTGATAAGTAAAAGCAGATGACCTTCTAGAAAACAGACAGCAGATTTACACAGGTATTTCAAAGGAGAGGAAACCCAAATGCCAATGAGCGGATGAACATACGAAGTTCTAATGCTGCTCAGTAGTCAGGAATGACGCAAAGGGTACATGATACACTGGGTTACAATTCCTCACATATTAGCTAGGCCAAATTTAAAAAACACTACAACATTCTGTAACCAAATGGGAAATGAGTATTCTCACACATTGCTAGCAGATGTGTGAGATTACAGGTATAAGCTAACAAAACTTCTTTTGGAAAGTAATATAGCAATAGCTTTCAAAATAAAGATTATATATCCTTTGAAATAAAAAGTCTATTAGGTTCTGCTAATTAAGGGAAAAACACATACATATGTGTGTGTGTGTGTATACACACATATATACATGTACACACACACACACACACACATATGTATCTCCATCCATCTCTCGGGAATCACTGGACTTGAGGGTGGTCTTAGAGGTCCTTGTTACACTATCTCTGAACTAAAACACAGCCCTTTCCCAATAATGAATATAACAGACTGGATTTGTCCCCATTTCAATTAAAAAAACATATTCTCAGCAGCTACAACCTCCAGTGGGGCATGCATGACCATCAGGTGGCTTGTAACACTGGTGGTGGAAGTGGGACAGTCATGCACATACCACTGGTGGTTAAAGCTGCCTGGCGGCGAGACATATGAATTACAGCCCCGTCATGAATGTGTTAATGTAGTACTTTGCTTTTTTTAGTAGTAGCAAAAAATCTGAAGCAATCTGAGTCCAACAATAGAGGAGTGACTGAAAAATTACAGTATATGCTTACTCTGGAATCTTTTGCATGTATTGAGCTAGGCATTAAGACCAGATGTAAAGAATGGTATCGCTTCTGTTTAAAAATAAAAAATATAAAACCCCCAAGACCTATTACAGATGCTGTTTTCTGTTCAGAGAAAAATATGGAAGTATATTTTTTTAAAATTTGAATTTTTAAAATAAATGTTTATACAGAAGAAAGTACCTCATGAACATTAAGTTAGTTATAACTTTATAGTATGTATTTTTTTAGGGAGTATGTTGAGCTTCCAACAATTCTCAAAGGAATCTATGGCTCAAAGGACTTAAGAATCTCTGTCCTACGTTTCTTTCTTCAACGTTTCCACACCCCCCGTGCACATGGCACCCAAACCCCACCTGGTGACAACCATATCCAAATACAACTCTGATCTCTGCCAAATAGGACTCTATGGAAAATACAGATCTGTCACCACTAATATGTTCAACAGTAATCCAGTGCTCTCTCCTCTTTTTGTTTTGTCTTCTTTGTCTGTATGCCCCACGTCCCCAGTGGATCAACACTAGCTAAGCAGCTACACTTGTAATCTCATCGGCTGACTGCACGCTGGCCCACACTGTACCCACCTGGTGATACTGCCCTATACACATTCTGGGAGTGACCCACTGGGGACCCCACCTCTCTCTCCGAAGTTATTCCTATTCTCCACTCCTATTCTCCAATACACCTGTCCTACTCTTAAAACAAAAATTTGAAAAAGCTCAAAGACAAACCTTAGAATATAACGTATTATTTCTCTTCTATCATATTGTAGGTCTATTTGTGAAATATTTACTTTCTTTTTTGGGCTTTTTGAGACAGGGTTTCACTATGCAGTTCTGGCTGGCCTTGAACTTATTTTATAGCTCAGGATGGCCTTAAACTGGAATTCAGTGATTCTCCTGCCTCAGCCCTTCAAGTGCTAGGATTACAAGTGTGTGCCATCATGCCCGGCCTATTTGTGAAATATGACAAATGCCCTTCAAGCTGACTGAAAAATGTAACGTTAGTGTGAAGTTAAAGGAAAACTATACAAAAATATTATTATATTCACTCCATAATTATGACAATATGGATTCCCTTTTTCTTTTTGGTACGAGGAATTGAACTCAGGACATTGGGCTTGCCAGGCAGGCACTGTGCTGCTGAGCTAAATCCCCAGGCCCTAGATCATTTTTTAAAAATCTGGATCTACATTTTTATCCAATTGAGTATATAGTCTACACTTCTCAAATTTTATTTTTAAAGGCACATAAATAGATGCTGTTTTCTGTTTTCAGACTTGTTTTTCTTTGTACATGAAACTACAGGTTAAAAAAAAAAAGAGTGCAATTGCACTGGCTAAAGAAAAGGCAGCGATAGATAAGCCTGGTAGTGCAAGTCTGTAAATCTCAGCACTATGGGTGGCTAAGGCAGGATAATCACAAGTTTGAACCCAACCTGGACACTTACTGAGAACTCGTTTGAAAACTAAAAATAAAAAGGCTGGGATGCAGCTCAGCGCACATGCTCTAGTGTCGGTTAGTCCCCAGCAACACAGAAGAGGAGGGCGGCAGGAGCAGAGTCTAACCTACTCGTTTGGCCTCTTCTCGCCTGCAGTGGGCTCTGGAGGGGTCTAACGAACACCTCCATGCTTCTACCGCACAGTAGTACAGAAGAGTACTGTGATTAGCATCAGAAATCATTACTATTACAAACACAGAACAAAACACCAATTTACTAGCTGGGCATGGTGGTGTAAGCCTGTAATCCCAGCACTCAGGAGGCTGAGGCAGGGGGATCACTGTTTCAAGGTCAGCCTGAGCTACATAGTGAACTCAAAGCCAGCCTGAACTACACAGCAAGACCCTGTCTCAAAAAAAGAGAGTAAATTAAGGGGAAAAAAAAAATCATTTTTATTGCAAACACCAACTGATTCAACAAGGATCACCAATGACCACTAACAGCACAGAATGGCAGATTTGGGAAACAGGACAGATAAAACGTACCCGAGCGTCACTCCGCACGTCTCTCCCAGGTGTGGACGAAGATGAGGTGCTTTCGCAAGGGAACAGGAATGGGGATTATGACCACCTTAACCAAGTGCTGCAGCCTGGATGCTGACTGTCCCTCAAAGGCCTGGTCCAAGGTGGCACTCTTGGGAGGTGCTGCAATTCTGAGGAGGGGAGCGGGGGGAGCACACTCAAAGGTATTACAGGACACGAGGCCCTTTCTCCTGTCCTTTCGCTTCCTGGCTAGGAGGTGAGCGGCTCCATCCCACAGCATACTCTTACTGTGATGTGCTGCTTCAGCATAGGACCAAGGCCGCGGGGACTGGGGCCTCTAAAACCATGGGCCCAAATACATCTTTCTGAGTTATTCATCTCAAGAATTTTGTGTAAGTGCCCACCTGGCAAGCACAAGGTCCTGAGTTCAACTCCTGGTACCACACACACACACACACACACACACACAAAATTTTATTACACTGACGGAAAGCTAACCAAATGATCAGCTGATGGCATTAATGCTAGACACCTGAAACACCTCTCCATATGATATAACAAGTACCCATCTCTTACCATTTTATTGCTAAAAATGTTTACTTTGATTCTGCATAAGAAAGAAAAATCAGATGTTTACAAAATATGGGAGAGGCACTCCACAGGGAACCTAGCCTGGACTCATCATTAAAAAATCAATCCCAAAAAAAAAAAAAAAAAAATCAATCCCGTAAAAATCAAACAAAAAAAGGATGAGGGAATTGTTCTGGATTTAGAGAAGAAACACAGTAATCAAAATGAAATGGATGAATTTTAACTGAATCTTCAGTCAAAAGTAAAACAGGTATAAAGGAAAACTTTTTAAACTAGGAAAATCTGAATATGGACTATGTACTCTATCAGGCAATATAAGTTACTTATTTTAGCTGTGATACTGATATTATAATAATATACATGACCTTATTCTTAAAAGGAGATTCTTATGCTGATTGTGTCATGTCTAAAAAAAAAAGTATCTGTGTGTGTAGCAAAACTGTTCAAAGACAAAGGAGGTAGGCAAATATAGTACAACCTGACTAACTGGTACATCTAGATAAAAAGTATGAAGGTCATTAATTTTTCTAGACTTTGTTTTTGTGAGTATTTTCAAAATAAAAGAAGTGGAAAATGTTATGGTTTGAGTTTACACCCCAAGATGTCAGAAGCTTGGGTTCTCAGTATGGTGACGTCAAGAAGCGGGTATGATGAGGGGTCTTTGTGTTACTGAGGGCAGCTTTTGGAAAGAGTTACAGGAGTTCTCATGGGACCCTTAGGCCCCTGCCAGACTAAGGTAAAAGAGTGAGCCCACCACTGAACTGTTCTCTGGCTTCCTATTTGGCTCTGTGACTTCTTGTTCCTGCCCTCACTCCATCATGCTGTGATCTGCCACGATGTGCTGCAGCCAAGAGGCCCTCAGCAGAGCTGAGTTAAAGCCTTTGAACCTCAGGAACTGTAAGCTAAACAGTCTTCTTTTTAAAATAAAGCCAACCTGCCTCGAGTTTCTCACTGTAGTAACAGAAAGTAACTAATAAAGAAGGGAAAGATCAGTAACTCGCCTTCAACGCACAGAGAAGGGGAGTAGTGGCACACAGAATAAAAGCCCCCCTTGGAATTAACTGCTCAGAAATACACTTAATGTCCACTCAACTTTGACTATGAACTCCAACTTTTCATTTTCAAACAGCACTTTGTTCATGGAAACAGATCTTAACCACTCTGTAGTTCTTGGGAAAGATGAGATAAAGGTCACTTAAATTCATTTCAACTATGTACACAGAAGGCAAAATAAAACATAAAGTTATTTCAGGTAACCATGTCATTCACCAAGTAATACATCAAGAGAACAGGAGAAATCAGTTCAAATCTAGTAAAGAACACATAAATCACTTATCTTACCTCCTAAATCCAGAAATTAGGCTTCCTCTCAAAGAAGGAAATGACAAAGGCAATGTATTTGATTCCACTGCAAAAGAAAACAATCACAAAATAAATCTCAGATAAAACAACCAAAAAAACCCTGAATTACCAACTTATTTGACAGCATATTTTACTGATGATACCTTTCAATGTTGAGAAATCAAAATTTAAAAAATGAAAATGTTTCCATATAAAATTATATAATGTGGTAATACAGTTGTACCTTGGTTCGTGAATGGTTCTGTTTACAAACAATTTGGTTCACAAGCAGAAGCACTTGGCCAAATTTATTTTTGTTTGCAAACGCAGCATTGGGTAACAAACACAAAAGTGGCCATCTTTTCCAAAGTCATAGAACACATTAAGTTTGTAAACTGAGGTACTGCTGTACGTGATTGCAATATACACCACACTTTGAAAGCATTTTTCTTCACATTCATGATATGAACTCGTATAAATAAGGGCTAACGTGTTGGCACACTTGAATCACGAGTGAGGCCATCTGTTACTGGGTGCTGTAACGCCGTGAGAGACCTGTACGGGCCTGTCCTCTAAAGACAGAGGTGGGAGCACACTTTGATCCTGGGGCTATCTCTCGGCTCTGCTGAACCTTTCCCACTTTCTCATCCCATTCTTCACCATGGTCAAGGGCCTAATAAAATCACAGTATCTCTTATCTCTTTTATATAAGTGGTTTGTATTAATCTCTTACTTTTCTTAGTACTTTTTTCTATATTACTCATTTTGTCATTTAATACAACCTTGCATGTTTCTATAGTAATATCTCAGCTTCTTTTTCTCTGCAATTTTACTATAATGGTGTCATGTAAGGACCTGATTTAACCTTTCACTATACATGTAAACAGCTTCTTAATGACAGAAAGTGAGTAGAGTAAGAGAGGGATCCACAGCACAAGATATTATTAAGTAAAACTTAAAATACATGGTTTAATTTTTTAGAAAATGGATGAGAGGACTCGCAATTATTTGTAAGATTTTTTTTCAAGTCACTTAAATATAAATAAATTACACACAAGAATTTAGATCAACTTATATCACTTGAACAAGGAACTTCAGTTTCTCAGTGACTTTATAACACTTAAAAACTTAAAGCATAATTTTTATAATGACTTACACTTAGTCATTCAAGGAATTTTAAAGTGGATACAACCACATGCCTCTTATCACCTTTAATTTTGGTTCATCAATTAACAGCTCAGACCTACAGATGTATGTGGGAAGACGAGCCCTAGTAACACACACAAACCTGAGCAAGAAGAAAGCCCACCCTTGTGATGCAGTAACGAACAGTGCATTCCTAAAAGCTGCATAAAGCAAGCAGCGGCAATCACAGAACTGTTCTGCAAAGACCCGTAAATCCAAGCGGAAAAAGAACGTACTAACAGGAGGAAGCACTTCTTTAGTCTGACTGCCCCTGGCAGTCTCCTTTTTCAAATTTAATAAACACCTTCTTGAAAATGTATTTTTACACTATTCAAAATAGTATTCCACAGAATACTGTCAAGTTGGCTTTTTTTTGTATCATAAAACATCTCAGCAAGCTGGAAGGCTGCTGACAAAAAGCATCTAGTTTCCTTAGCAACAAACAAGTTGGAAAAATCAAGAGGCTGACAGTAAGGTGGAACAGATGGTATGATGAAAGGAAAAGACAGCTCTCGCGTAGGCACCTGAAGAGCCCCGACTCCTGTGCTAATGCTTCTGTTCTCATCTTGTCAGTGTGGAAAATCTATGTATTATACAGTGAGGGAAAAATCAATACACTCAGAATGCAGCCAGCACCACTACACAGCCTTTCACCCCAGTAACTGCATCTCTCACAGTCACTTACTTTCACACGGGACACTGTGCCTTTCCCTTACAATATTAACTAATTAATGAACTAGTTTCAATGACATATACACATGTAAAAATAAGCTTGGTTTTACAAAGCTTCTCTCTACACAATTTAACTATGTATTTATTAGAGATTAACTTTCAACACCTTAGGGAGATAAAAATTGTTGTGTTTATGGGTTTCGGTTTCAAATGATGTATTTTTCACAAGAAACAAAAACTTAGCAAGTAACATGGTAGTGATGTCAAAAAAGAAAGACTTTAAGAAACATTTGTCAAAAATAAAATGTGCTATGGTGAAAAGGATTAAGTCAGAAGATGGAGCTTTTGCCTCAAAGCACTCTTAACTGCCTCGGACAGATCATGTAACCTCACTATGCCTTTCTCCGTAATAGATGTTAAATTATAGGTGTTAAGAATTTTCATCAGTAAGATCCCTTCCAATTTTCACAACATCTCTCACAAGACAGGCAGCACTATCTCAATCTTTTTTTTTTTTTTGCGGTACCGGGGATTGAACTCAAGACCTTGCACTTGCTAGGCAGGCGCTTATTCCACTGAGCTATATCCCCAGCCCCACTATCTCAATTTAAGGAAACTGATGCAGACAGGTTAAGAAACTTGCTCCAGGTCATCTATCGGCTGCTGAATTAATTATGTGGAGGACTTGAGTCCTCTGGTCCCCAGCCCAACTTCCACTCTTTTATCACCATGTGACTTCCAAGGTCCTTCCAAATTTAAAATACTTTCCAATTATCTGCATGTTCACCTGGAAAGCAGCTTATGGGTGTACTTTATGCAGCCTGCACAAATGCCCCTTGTCGCATTACATGAACTACCTTGCATTCCCCCACAGTAACTGAAATCAGCACCTGTCAAGTTTATAGCTAGTGGCTCATACTTACAAAAGGATAAAACGAACTTTAAGTTCCCTCTTACTGCTTCACTTCTCACTTCAGCTATATCAAGAGAATTATTTTTAGGTAGACAGTCATTTTCCTAGAAATAAAGCATATGTCAATGAAATGTCCCTCAATTTTGATACAACATATAAGTTTCTTTTTCTTGAATTTTCTTTTTCCACCATATTATTTGTTAAGCTACCATTTAAAAAACATCTATAAAAATACATAACTAGGGGCTGGGTATATAGCTGAGTGGAATAAGCGCCTGCCTGGCAAGTGCAAGGTCCTGAGTTTGACCCCCAGCACCACAAGAAATAAAAAATAAAAAAACGTAACTAAATGACTGAATCTGGCAAAAGCTTTGAGATAGCTCTAACATTCCACATTAAATGCTCATCTAATATACAGATAATTCGATATTCTTTGAGTATTTTCTTTCTAGGAAGAGTTTACTGCTGAAGACATAAGAATAATTCTCTCAACATCTCAACAAAAATTTAATGAATATGCCAGGCATGGCGCACACCTGGAATCCCAGTACCCAGGAGGCTGAGCCAGAAGGATCATTCTGAGTTCAAGGCCTATCTGGGTTACATAGTGAGACCCTGTCTCAAAAAACAAACAAACTCAATGAATAAGAGAATCTGGAATTTGTAGTGACTTTAACTTCAAGTGTGTCATCACTTGCCCCATTCTTAATTGTTTAATAACTTAAGTACATGAACCTAAATTTCACACAAATATATTTATTGAATCATTTTATAATCACAGTATAAAAAACTGCATAGGGTCAGGGTTGTAGCTGAGAGGTACAGCACGTGCCTGGCAAGAGCAAAGTCCTGAGTTCAATTCCTGGTACCAAAAAAAAAAAAAAAACAGAAAAAGAAAAACTACACAGACATTAATAGACAATCTATAAAAATAATTATGGTACTGCCATACAATAAAAACAGCACACACGTAAAAGAGAATCTGTGGAATTATACATTGCTAATGGGAAAGTATCAAATGGAAAGTCACTGAACAATATGAACAATATTATACACTTGTTGCTAAAAGATTTAAGCACATTCACATTAAACTTTTGATTAAGAAAGCCCTGGAGACAGCTTTATCTGACCTATAGTAGATGCCGGGTTTAGAAAGCTCTTTATTAACAAGGTCCCTTTGACCCCTGACACCGAGCCTCCCGCAAGGAAGACAGGGAATACGGCCCCAATTCAGGGAACTGAAGCAAACAGGTTAAGAAACTTGCTCCAAATTTACTGCTAATGCATACTTACAAAATGATAAAACATTAAAAGGAAAGACAGTCTCTTCAATTATACAATTAAGTGCAACCCACTTGGGACCCTTCCTGTCTCTTAGGAGCTATTCCTAGTCTCCATTCCTTTTGATCAATAAATTTTCCTACTCTTAAAAACAAATTACACAATTAAAACCACACTTGTACTCACCTGCAAAAGAGCACGTACTGCTGTTACACTGCTGAAGGATGGAAACACATAACTTATATATGTTCCTGGATCAGGCTCTGCACCTAATTCATGCATTCCTTTGAGGATATCAACTATACCTATTAAGTAAAACAGAAAAATAAAAGATTTGGAATAAATTAACAAAAGATCAGAAAGTGCAGTTCAAATACTTTCGATAGGATAATGTAGGAAAATTACTCAGCATTTTATCTAAAAGAGAATGCAGGAAAGCAAGGCAACTGGGAAAAATGATGAGAAACAAGAATGAATTCTTCCTCTCCTCACTTTCCTCTATTAATGAGTATTAAGAAACTGTCCTTGTAGTAGCTGGCTGTGGTGGCATACACCTATAATCCCAGCACTCAGGAGGCTGAGGCAGGAGGATCTTTGTGAATTCCAGGCCAGCCTGGGCTACAAAGTGAGCTCAAGGCCAGCTTGAATTGCATAGTCAGACCCTGTCTCAAAAAAACCCCCAAAAAACAAAAAACACTGTCCTTGCTGGGCGTGGTGGGTGGTGATGGTACATGCCTATAACCCCAGCACTCAGGAGGTTGAGGCAGGAGGATCCTTGCAAGTTCAAGACCAGCCAGGCTACAAAGTGAGCTCAAGGCTGGCCTGAACTGCATAGTGAAACCCTGTCTCAAAACAAAACAAAACAAAAACAAACACTGTCTTTGAAATTATAACAAGAAAATTTAAATCAAGCAATAGGCCTTACACTTAAGAGTATCTCAAATAAACAGTGTTTAAAAAACATTAGCATCTCCAGGTGTGGTGACACACACCTGTAATCCCAGCAATTGGGAGTGAGACAGGAGGATAACTGTAAGTTCAAAGCCAACCTAGGCTACAGATTGAGTTGAAGTCCCAGCCTCAACTACAGAGTGAGACCTTAGCTCAAAAAAAATATATAAAAGACATTAGCATAATCATAGAGTAGTGAGGACTTATGCAGTAAAATTTGACAAGAATAAATGGGCAGCGGAAAGGGATTGTGAGAATGGAATAAAGGGTATCTGTCAAAAATAAAACCAGTTTCAAGAAGTGTGTTTAGTAGGAGTTGCTGGCACATGCCTATAATTCCAACTACTTGGGAGCCCATGCAAGAGGATCATAAGTTCAAAGGCAGCCTGGGCAACTTCATGTCTCAAAAAAAGTAAAGGACTGAGGACGTAGCTCAGGGGCACGGCACTCAAGTTCAACTCCCAGTATCACCAAAAAAAGGGAACATTTCAATTAAATTAAGGAAAAAAATTCAGTAATTGTTACTAACTTCTGGCTTCATATTTTACAACTTAAAAACAAAAAAGGAATAGAGAACAATTGAGTCTAGTGATTATCTCACTGCATTTAAAATTAACTTAAAGGGAGGAGATATGACTCAGTAGTGGAGCTCTTACCTACTGGGTTCAACCCCCAGTAAATAAACTACAGAATAAAAACAAACAGAAGAACTTACAAGTTTAGAAAATTGTTCCTTCCACCCCAACCCACAGAAATATCTTCAGTAACTTCTTAAAATTTCACATTTTCCAAAGCCACAATTAGCTTCAAATAGTACAAACGGATTTCCTAACGTTAGACTCAATTAATTCTAGAAAACTAATTACTCAAGTATCACATAATTTCACAGAAGCCACAGTTTAGCAAAAGGGACATATTTACTATCCTTTAAAAATTTACCACTTTTGCTGGGCATGGTGGTACATGCCTGTAATCCCAGCACTTGGGAGGCTGAGGCAGGAGGATGGTTATGAGTTCAAAACCAGTCTGGGCTACAAAGTGAGCTCAAAGCCAGTCTAAACTCTATAGCCAGACCCTGTCTCAAAAAGACCAAAAAAAAAAAATTTACCCCTTTAGTTGTATTACTTTCTCATTATTAAAATTTCCCCTAAAAGTCCCTGTTTCTGACGGACACTATCCTACAGAAAAGTTGCATTACTATAAAAGTTTATCATATAAAGCACTATAGAACAAATAATTGACTATAAATTCCCACTAAGTACAGAAATATACAGGTAAGTTGTCAACATTATTAAATATCTGTACATTTTTTAGATAAAATTCAGATTATGGGTAGAATATTTTAATTTTAATGAATTCAATCTATGTAAAATTACCTAATATTACAAAAAAGCAAATTGATCAATGAACAGAATAGAGAACCCAGAACATAAGTACATACAGTGAAGTAAGTTTTGACAAAGACATCAAGAATACAATGAAGAAAGAATAGTCTCTTCCCCAAATGGTGCTGGGAAAACTAAATATTCACATGCAAAAGAATGACATAGGACCCTTGTCAAACATCAGACACAAAGGTCAATTCAAAATGGAATAAGGATTTAAGTTACAATCTATAAAAGAAGCCAAAAAATTCCTAGAAGAAAACACTGATCTTACCAATGATTTTTTAATGTAATACTGAAGCATAGGCAATAAAAGAAAAAATAAAGTCGGATTATAACAAACTAAAAGCTTCAGGAGGCAAAAGAAACAACAAAACGAAAAGGCAACTACAGAACGGGAAAAACTGTGTGCAAACTATGTACCTGGTAAGTACATAGAGCCAATACATTTAAGGGAATCATATAACTCAATAGCACAAAAAGAAAAAACTTTCCAAGTTGGCAAACAACCTGAATACAAGTTCTCAAAGAAGACATGCAAATGACAGATGGGTTTACAAAGAGATGCTCGACATCACTCATCCTCAGCGAAATAAAAATCAAAACCTAATGCATTACATTTCACACCTGTCAGAAAAGCTACTACTGCTTTGGGGATGAAGCTCAGCCTTCAAGTGCCTGCCTAGCATGCACAAGGTCCTGGCTTTGGACCCCAGCACCACCAAAAACAAACAAAACCCCAGAATAACATTCATCAAAAGACAAAAAATGCTGAAGGGAATCTTAGCATACCATTGGCGGAGATGTAAATTGGTTTTGCCCTTATGGAAAACATTATACAAGTTCTCAAAAACTTAACTACTATGTGGCTGGGGATATGGCTTAGCAACACAAGCTCCTGCCTGGCAAGCACAAGGTCCTGAATTCCATTCCCCTGTATACACACAAAAAAATTTTAAGCCAGGCGTGATATCTTGTGCCTGTAATTCCAGTACTTAGGAAGCTGAGGTAGGAGGATCATTGTGAGTTCAAGGCCAGTCTGGGCTACAAAGTAAGTTTAAGACCAGCCTGAACTACAGAGCAAGACCCTGTCTCAAAAAGACTAAACAAAAAAACAAAAAACAAAAAACCTACTATGTGACCCAGCAATCCTACTTTTGGGTAAGTACCCAAAGGAAATGAAATCACTATCTCAAAAAAAAAAAAAAAAAAAAAAA
>PVLD010015367.1:0-48796 GCA_004027595.1 Dinomys branickii | reverse complement strand
AAGAAAGAGAACTATAGCCCAATCTCCCTAATGAACATAGATGCAAAGATACTCAATAAAATACTAGCAAATACCATGCAGGGAATCATAAGGAAAATTATACAGCATGACAAGGTTGGATTTATTCCAGGAATGCAGGGATGGTTCAATATTCACAACTCAATTAATGTAATACACCATATCAATAGAGCCAAAGACAAAAACCACATGATCATCTCAACAGATGCAGAAAAAGCTTTCAAATGCAGTCCAACATGCATTCATGTTAAAAACGCTAGAAAAAATAGGAATAGATGGCCTTTACCTCAATATGATCAAAGCCATCTATGACAAACCAACAGCCCACAACATATTAAATGGACAAAACTAAAAGCTTTCACTTTTAAGTGAGGAACAAGGAATCAATTTAACAATACTAGTATAAGCTCTATTCAGTGAAAACTACCATCTCTGAAAAGAGATCGAAAAGGATTTCAATAAGTGGAAAAACGTTCCCTGCTCATGGTTAGGAAGAAACAACACTGTGAAAATGACCATACTACCAAAAATTGTTGTACAGATTCAATGCAATTCCCATTTAACTACCATCAGCATACTTCACAGAGCTAGAGAAAACATGCCTTAAATTCATCTGGAACCAGAAGAGACCCAGAATAGCAAAAGCAATCCTGGGCTACAAGGAGAAGTCAGGTGGAATCACAATCCCTGACATGTAATTATACTACAAAGCTACTGTAATAAAATCAACCTGGTACTGGCTAAAAAACAGACCTGAGGATCAATGGAACAGACTGGAAGATACAGCCAAACCCACAAACACACTCAGCCACCTAATATTTGACAAAGGGGACAAACAAGCTGACTGCAAGAAAGATAGCCTCTTTAATAAATGTTGCTGGAAAAATTGGCTTGCCTCTTGCCAAAGACCGAAAATAGACCCAAGTCTATCACTATGCACCAAATTCAAGTCAAAATGGATCCTAGATCTCAATATTAAAACAGAAACACTGAATCTATTGGAAGAGAAGGTACGTAAAAATCTTGAAGACATAGGAGCAGGCAGAGAGTTCATGAACAAAAATCAAACTGCAAGGGAAATACTTCAAAGAATCAATAATTGGGACCTCATCTTACTGAAAAGTTTTTGCACATCCAAAGAAATCACCAGTAGATAAAAAGAAGACCCACAAATAGGGAAAAAATCCTAGCTGTCAGTCCCTTGGACAAAGGTCTTTTATCTAGAACATACAAAGAATTACAAAACATGAACCCCTCCAAATTCAAAGACCCCATCCATAAATGGGCATCTGAGATGAACACACACTTCTCAGATAAAGAAATACAAGTGGCAAATAAATATTTGAGAAAATGTTCAATATCATTTGTCATTCGAGAAATGCAAATTAAAACACTGAGATTTCATCTCACCCCATAAGATTGGCCAGCATTAGGAAATCCACCAATAACAAATGCTGGCAAGGCTGTGGAGAAATAGCAACTCTTCTGCACTGCTGGTGGGAATGTAGTGGTGAAACCACTGTGGAGATCGGTTTGGAGACTCCTCAGCAAACTAGGTCTAGAGGTCCCATTCAACCTAGCTATTCCCCTTCTAGGTATTTTCCCAGAAAAATCTGAAAACATCATATGTCCACCCATGTTTATAGCAGCACAATTTGTAATAGCTAAATTACAGAAGCAACTCAAAGGTCCATCCACAGAGGAGTGGATAAAAAAAACTGTGGCATTGTTACATAATGGAATATTACTCAGCTATAAAGAAAGACAAACTTCAGGCTTTTATAGACAAATGGTCACAATTAGAGACCATACTCATAAGTGAAATAAATCAGATGTGCATGTGCCAACATCATATTGTAACATTAGTGTAAGAACCTGAAAGTGGAAATATAAATTTGGAGATATGAAAGGAAAGTACTGAAAAGTAAAGAGCAACTGGGATGTGGAGAAGGAAAAAAGGAAGAAAGGGATTACTATGTATGTATGTATGTATATGCAGGATGGCTAACATGGTTGCACTATTGTCTCATGTCACTTTATTATAAGGAACAGTCAATGATTAGTTGTTTGATCAGTCTTGTATGTCTATATGCATTTTCCTGAACATACACTTTGAAGTTACCAATATGTAATACAACAACCATTGTTAATTCCCTGTCACCTTATCTGTAATTCAGTTTTTGTACTGTTCTTGTGCTACTTTGTGTCTGTTTGCTAATGATTTCGTTCTTTTACTTTTAAAATTAAAAAAATACAAAATAACAATAAATGCTGGTGAGGATTCATAGGAAAAACGAAGCCTTCTGCTCTGTTGGTAAGAATGTCAGTACAGCACTATGTAAATAAATATGGAGTTCCTCAAACTACTAAAAACAGGGCTACCATCTGATTCAGCTATGCCGCTCCTTGATACACCTAAAGAAACTGAGGTTGGCCTACAGTAAGGGATACCTGCACAGCCGTGGTTGTTGCACCACAATTCACAGAAGCCAAGATATAGAACTGGCCAGGGTGCCTATCAAGAGAGTAACAATGTATCAAGAGAGTAAATAGAGAAAATGTGTGGGTATACATACACAACAGAGCATTACTCAGCCATAAAGAAAAACATTATGTTATGTGCAGGAAAATGAATATATGTTTATGCATAATGAAACACATTTGAAATGATACTGTATGTAGGGTTTGGAATCTTTCTTAATATTATAGGGAAAGTGTTTTTCCTGTTTCTTTAATGGCCTGCATGTTCTGAGAACAGTACCACCCTAACCTAAACCTAAGTAAACCCTCACCATCAACTACATACTCCTAAACTAAGACTTCATCCTCTTTGGTTCTTGAGATGATGTGAGATGGTTTAATACTTTATTTTGTTTCATCCTCTAGGAAACTTCTTCAATACCAAAAAAAAATTTTTGATACCAGAAATCAAACTCAGGACCTCAAGCTTGCCAGGCAGGTGCTGTGCCACTGAGCTAAATCCCTTGCCCAGGGTAAAATGTTTAATGGTTCTATTATACTTAACCATTTAGATTGCTGTTGATTATTCTCTTTTTCCTTAATAACAAAATGTAATTTTATTCTAGGCAGCAATTTACTAATCTAAAGGATTAAACTCCTATGCCTACTTTGAAGCTAGCTGTAATCATGTTACTAAGCCTTAGCCAATAAGTTGTAAACAAAAGTGTTTCCTGAGATTTATGGAAAAGCAGCCATAGCATGATAGTTTGGAATAATTCATCATATTCCTTATCATAAGCATTATCTTTCTTCTCATAAACCAAGATTTCATATATTTTTGGCTCTATTTTTTAGCTTTCTATTTCTGTGATCAATCAATTCCTCATGAAAAACATTCTTAAAACTACATATTGTAGGTGGGTATGGTGGCACATGCCTATAATCCTAGCACTTGGGAAGCTGAGGCAGGAGCCTCACAGCAAGTATGAGGCCAGCCTAGACTATGTAGTGAGTTCACGACCAGCCTGAACTACATAGCAAGACCCTGCCTAAAACAAACAAACAAAAAGCTATGTACTCTACTTAATAATGAGTATTGATATTGCACAGGGAAAGTCCATCTACTTCATAATACTTTTCAGAAAATGTCTTGGTCATTTTTGAATCTTTAATTTTCTACATAGATTTTCAAGACAGCCTATCAAGATTTAAACACATAAATTACCTTGGCATTTTTATCTGAGTTTCACTGAAATCTAAAATATGTTACTTATAGAAGACAGTTATTTTTTAGGCAGTTAAAAAGAATTCTAAAGTGCATAGCCCAGGGCTGACTTTCTGTTGTAACATCGAAACAAGTACTTCCACTCTCAAGGTCAATTCAAAATCCAATGTAGCTAATCCTGAATCTTCCTACTGCCAACAATCAGCTCTAGCAAACTGGACATGGTGGCACACATAGTCCCAGCACTTGGGAGGCTAAATCACAGGACTGGCACTTCAAGGCCAGTCTACGCTACATAATGAGGTCAAAGCCATCCTGAACTATTTAGCAAGACCCTATCTCAAAAAACAAAACAAACAACCAAAAAAACCCACAGCTCTAGCAAAACAATCACTATTTTTGCTTTTAAATACACCTATGAGTATTTTAATCCTTTAAAATCATTACATTTTAGTCATCACTTAAATACGTTCTATATTAGGTTTAAAATACTTTTCCAAGCAGAAAAAAGTGAATTTAAATCAAAAGAGTGAAACCAGTTTAAAAGTTGGAAATTATTACCTGATCTTCAAGCTCTGTTTTAGGGGAAGTTGGACCACTGAAAACATCAACTTCCTGAATTTGTACTTAAAATTCCCCAAAAGAATGCAAGTCAAAAAGAAAACACTGTCTAGTGACCATGGAATGTCACAGATGACACTATAGTTGAAAAAGTATAAGTACTGTTTCTTTAAAATTCAGCAAATTGATACCCTCAAGTATTCTGGATTAAAGATTTGGCAAAAAGACTGCTTACATTCTTTCCAAATCGTAATCATTTCTCATTTGAAAATGACTTTAAGTTGACTACACACAGAAAAGTACTTTTTTGGTCAGATAACTTAGACTTTCTTTAATTCCAAGAATTTTCTTTTTCAGGCTGTTTCTGGATCTTGTCATTCTCGTTATTATAAATCATAAAAATTTTAAAGAAGTTTCAATTAATAAATACTACTTAAGTATCCAAGTTATTTTCAGAGATGAGAACTACTAAAAAGGATAGAATTCAGTGTCACTCTTTGTCAAAAAAACAGAAATTACAAGATGGAAAGTGAAGATTATAATTTTTTGAATAGGATTTTAAAGGATTTTACAGAGTAGCAAGGGCAAAGGTTCTTCTCCAAAAGTCAAGGAACTCACATAAATGGGCAACAGGAGATCCACAAGCCTCTCAAATGGTATGTACAATTTGAAGTAAACATATATTTACCATCACTGTTCTTGGGCAACTGTGTATAATAACTTTTGTAAGAGTCTCCTTGCAATCAATTACCAAGAAGTACTAATACTCCCATAAAGTCACCTACCAAGATGAGATCTCTGCGTCAGATTCCCTGAGTGTGATTTCCTTCTAATTGCACTCATTTTACTCATGTCCTCCCGATAACAATCAAGATGTAAGAGCTTCACATTACCCTTCATATCTTTTACACCCTACAGATTGGTAAAATGCCTTCATTGCAACATTCTACACACATAAGCTATTTTCTTCTTCTAGTATAAGGTTTCAGTGTGTTCACACCACGAAGTTATCTTACAGGCATGTCTTATTTCTTATGGCAAATAACCTTCAGACAATATCTTACTGATAGAGTTCTTTTCTTCTTTCATAGCAGAGATAAAAAAACAGAATGATGGCCAAAACAGAATGATGGCACACAGAAAAAATAATTACAAGACATTGCTTTTGGCTGCATACTTACAGAATAATATGTTAAACCATAGAATACTATGTTAAACCCAGTCTTACTACGCATGAAAGTTAGATGAAAGGTAGCAAAGAAAAAAAAGTAGTAGAAGAAAAAAGGAAAGAATATCAGAGAGAATTTTTAAGACAGGTACACAAGCAGTAACAAGAACATCATCAGGAAAATGTGAATAAAATATCAGTCATCAGGATGTAAGGAACTATAAATACAATAGAAACTACGTTAGTATTTTTGTTTATAATAAAAGTAAAATATCTTCACGTGTACATAATCATGACAGTGGGCATAGGATTTATTTTTAAAAAGACAAATGTTCTAAAATTGTGGAGATGGGTACACCACTCCATGAATGTGCTAAAACCATCAAACTGTATATTTTGAGTGAATTGTATGGTATATGAATTGTCTCTATTAAGATGTCAAACCTTTATTTAATGAAAAACAAATGAAGTCTAAAGATACATAAAAGGAAAATAAAGACCAAATTGGGCTTATCTTCAGAATGCAAAACTCATTCAATATTTGAAAGTAAACCAATACATCCAACCATATTAATGGTCTGAAGAATCACATGATCATATCAAGTGATACTGCGAAGTCATTTGATGGAATCATAAATCCATTTTTAATAAATAATAGAAAACTGGCCAGGCATGGTGGCATAGGCCTGTAATCCCAGCATTTGGGAGGCTGAGGCAGAAGAATGGCTGAGTTTGAGGATACTATAGGCTACAAAGTGAGCTCAAAGCCAGCCTGAACTGCATAGTGAGACCCTGTCTCAAAAAGACAATCAATAAACCAATAAATAAATAAACAAATAAATACTAGGAAGAGGATGGAAATTGTTTAGCCTGACTAAGGGTATTCACAGAACAAAAAACCCCATTGCTTACATCATATTTAATGGTGAAAGGCTGAATGTTTTCCTTGAGGCTGAAAACAATGTAATGATGTCTGCTCTGACATTCCTATTCAAAATTATACTGAGCCTAAAGTGGTATCTTTCTATGGTCTGTTGGCCATTTCAGAACTTTAGAAATGTAATGGTCAATTCATTAGAAAGTAACAAATAACTAAATAAATTTTACAGGAGAACTTCAAGATAGCGACCAGGTAGGCAACAGAGAGAACCTTCCGACAAAGGACAGAAGGGAAAGAGGTGGGTACCCTGAACTCAGGAAGGATCTGAAATAGGAATTGAAGCCCTCAGAAAGACTGAGCCAAACCTCTGCTGGAGGAAAGGATCAGAGATCTGCCATGGCGCAGTCGGGGGGAGAGGAGAAGGAGGAAGTCACCGCTCCAAGCACACCCATAGCCCGCACCCTCGTTCCGGCATTCACAGCTTCAGCTTCAGAGGCCCACGCTCACGGAAGCCTCCCAACTCGGCCAGGGAAGAGCGGAGTTCCGAGAGCTGGTCCAGGGCTGGAGAGAGGAGGGCGCAGCCAGGAAAGGAGGCAGTGGCGGTCGGTAGCAGTTGTCGGACCCAGTGTGAGAATGAGAGGTTGCAACAGCCACTGGGGCAGTCCCCACCCTGCAGCAACCTTCCGAATCAGTGCCTGGAGAGAATCAATGCAACTAGTACACAGCCCACCATGCCCGGCTCTGCGCCTGCCTCAAGGTGGTAGCCCCCTTCCTCTCAGCTGGGTGAGCAGCTACCAGCAGAGAGCAGCGGGGAACCTCAGCGGTGAGCCGCAGCAGCTCCCAGGGATCCGGCGGAGGAGCAGACGGGGGCTCCAGCACTGCACCAGGAGGGAGATGCAGATGGAGGTGGATCACGTGGCTCCACGCCTTTCTCACTCCAGCATCAGGCAGGAAGCACGAGCTGGGTTGCCGGGGCTCAGCTCCCACCCTGAACTCTCTCTGGGAGCACCTTGAGTCTTGGAAGCTTGAGCAAGCACCGCCTGTTCCTGGCAACAATGGGATGAATCCACGGTCTTCAGGACTCACCCCAAACTATTAATGTGGGCACCAAGAGGGTCTCCTTACAGCTTGCACATATGAACCTTGCATGACCCCGTGGCTGCTCCGCTGTGGGCCCCGCAGCTGCTCCACAGTGGGCCTGGCGGCTGCTCCACTGTGGGTCCCGCGGCTGCTCCGCAGTGGGCCCCGCGGCTGCTCCACTGAGGGCCCCACGGCTGCTCCACCACAGTGGGCCCTGTGGCTGCTCCACTGTGGGCCCTGTGGCTGATCTGCTGAGGGCCCCGCTGAGGGCACCTCACGGACTGGACCCGCCCCACCCATAGCATGGCGACGGGGTGGAGCTGGGCGGTCCGCTGTGAGCATATGTGCTTTTCCACCTCTGACCATGGCAGTTTGTATACACCCATGTATGTTATAGTATAGTCTGAGGCAGCTATATGTCTTCCCAAGGCAAGAGTCCAGGGGTATAGATAAACCCAGGAGTACAGTTATTATCACAGGAAAGATGGCTGATTGAGTGGTGGGGCAACGGAGATGAGGGAGGAGAAAAACTGAATGATCAAATGGGCCATCATCTGTGTAACTGAGTAACAAAAGTGAAGGTAACATTTATGTAGGACAGCATCCAGAGCTAATTCCCTTCTGTGTTCTCTGTAATTCTGTATTTCCTCAATTGTTTTTGTATTAATAGAAGTGAAGATAACTTTATATTATACAGCATCCAGTGCAAATCCCTTACTGTCTTCTCTGTAATTTGGTATTTCCTTTAATGTTTTTGTGTTAATTAGTATGAAGATAATATTATGTAATACAGCATCCAGTGGTAATTCCCTACTATATTCTGTATAGTTTTGTATTTTCTGTATTGTTTATGGCTTATTCTGGTTCACATGTCTCCATTCTTTTGTCTTCAAAATAAAATTAAAAAAAAAAAATTACACTGAGTGGTAGTCTGTGCAATAAGGTAAGAAAACTTACATAAAAGCCTTGAGGATTGAACATGAAAAAACGAAACTTTCGCTTTTCAATAATAACTTGACTACCTGCACAGTCACCTCATGGAATCTATAGAACCTACAAAAAATACTCCTATAACTATTAAGTTGAAATAATTACATGATAAAAGGTAAGCACACAAAAACCAATTATATTTGTCTTAGCAATAAATATTTAAAACTTGAAATTTAAGTAATATCACTCACTATAGCTATAAGGGGTGGCAACTTTTAGCACAACATTTTAAGATAGACAAGCCTCAAAATGTGTCTTGAGAAACATCCTGGAGGGGTTGTAAAGGATTAACTTTGCAGTTCTGACTTTGTCCTGGAGTTGTTCTCCTTGCCTGAGTTGTTAAAGTATATATCACTGTGTCCAGAGCCTAACCTGGTCATATGGTGCAAGGTAAACAACTGTGGCCTGGCCTAAACATTCCAATCTATTACCATGGAAACCAAAAATGTATATAAGGTGAGAACAAAGGCAGTTAAGGGCCACATTCTCTGCTTAAGAATGGGGGGCAATGACCAGTCCAAATTGGTTCTAAATTAAATTAATTAAAACTCCATTTGTTCTGAATGAGTTTTTGGATCCCCTGCGGAGTTTGACCTGATTTTTTATTTTTGCCACAACATAGCTTCAAATCCACTAAATATTTAATGCAATTCTAACAAAACATGGTAGGATGTTGTTATGGTTCTAATATAAGCATGTCTTTGTATCTGGAAACTGGTTTAAAGAAATGTGTCTGGTTGCCCAGTTGACAAGGGGTGGAATGTTATGGTTGATACATTGTGTCAACTTGGGGAGTCTAGAGGTTTGGCTGAATGATTCAGCAGGAAGCCAGGGTGCTTACTTTGTATACATCCTGAGCCTGTGGAAGAGGAGGGCATGGAGATTGTGTGAGAGGTAACCTGTTTACAATGTAAGGAAGAAAAAGAGGCTGCTTCCCCGCCATTCCTCCCCTTTGCTGGTTGTTTTTGCTGTGCTCTGCTGCCATGAACGCACTTGCCCTCTGCCACGTGCCACTCTGCCTCAGAACCAGCCAAGTATGGACTGATACCTCCACAAACTGTAAGCTAAATAAACCTTTCCTTCCTTCATTTTGGGCACTGGGTATTTTGTCTCAGCAACGAGAGAAAAGTAACTAAGACAGATGTATATATTGAAAACTTCAAAACACTGATAAAGAAAAAAAAAAAAAGACCCAAATGAATATATAGACATTCTGTGCTCAATGATTAGAAGATTAAATATAGTAGAAGTGTTGATGTTCCCAAAGGTAATTAACAAGAATTGTAGATAGAGACAAGTTGATTCTAAAATTGATATACAAAAGCAAAGTAAAAAAAATCAAAACAATTTTGAAAATGTATTTATCTGTGTCTCCTACCTTAAAAAGAGAGCTCTAAAAAAAGTGAGCCCTATGACATCACAGCTACATCAGAGTGTGAGCTCTGTATTTATCATTGTATCCCTAGTGCTTCCACACATGATTGATCACAAGTCAGCTGACTGGCAGGGAAGCGCTGTAGGATAAAGAATCACCTCTGTCCTCAAATTTACTTTAATGGAGGAATGCAGTCTGATGAGCCATTATTTCTATGAACCATTTCTTCTAGTAATTTTTCTTTTATAATACTTTTCACTCCCTACTTAACAAAATGCTACTTTTAAATATAAATGCACTAGAAAAAGAGTTTGCATAAACTTCACAATGCTCTGCCTTCAGTTAATATTTTGTTTTTAAACTGACACAGAAGAAATTTATTGCAAAACTTCTGGTATATAGTTCTACCAAATTTACCACAGGCATAGACTTGTGTAACTACCATCTCAACCAAGACACAAAACAGCCCCAAGGTCACTTCAAAAAAACTTGTGCTCTTTATAGTCACACCCTCCCCTAACCCCTTCAAAATACTGAGATGATCCTCAAGACAGACTTACTATATTGGTCATCTTTCCTGTTGCTGGGACAAAATACCTGATACCCACAATTTAAGGTAAGCAAAGTTTGTTTTGAATCAGCATTTCAGAGGTTTTATTCTACGCTAGGTTAGTCCCTGGCTCCACGGCAGAAACATCATGGTGGAAAGGTAAGGTAAAAGAAAGCTGCTCAACTCACAACACCCAGAAAGCAGAGGGAAAGGGAGCGGAAGGAGGCAAGAACCAGATACAACATGTCACACCCCCATGACCCACCAACACTACCCAGGCACCTCTAAAGCCAATCAAATTGGCAATCAAGATTAACTACTCCATTTACATGTCAGACTCAGTGTCAGAAAAGTAAATCTTGTTTCCTTCATATAGTCAGCCTTAGTTTATGTGGCTTCAGTATGTTTAACTTTCCTGTATACAAAATAGAGCTCAATCATCCCTGACAATTTACCCACATATGATTCCTTCCAGTTCCAATCTAGTTTCTCTAGGTATCTGCCACATACAACTACCTCCCTGTGAGATAGCTAGCCATAGCATTCTTGTCTGGCTGGCTCCATCCCCCACAGCACATACACAATCCTACATAGCAGCATGCTTGCTACAACTCATACCTGCTTACTTTTAAACTACCAATGAGAACTCTCTGAAGGAAACTTCCTTACATAACACCCTGGACCCCAATAAAAGGCTTTCACTCACAGGTAACCTCTCTAGTACTGACTACCTTCCATGTGGCCTTTCAGCATGCCACATATCCCCAGGGCTTGTAACTAATGAAATCTTCACTTCCATCTTAGGTCTTCTAATCACTGAAGGGGTATCTTCCACTTTAAGAGAAAACAACATCCTACTTCATGTTCCTTGTTAGCGTCCTATCAGTGTTTCAATTTATGTCTGCAATATATTCACTACTGGTTTAGATCTTATTCTAGCTCTTTCTTTTTCTTGGATGCTCAAATATACTTGCTGAATAAACAAGGGAAGAGTTACAGGTTAGAGAGAAGAGAATGACAGATTAACTCATTCTGACTTGAAAAACGTACAAATCACAAGCAGAAGGAAAAAGAAACATTTCATTTTCTGCCCCCCAAATCCTCTACAATTCTCTTCTATGGAAGAGTTTTAATTACTAACTCTAAGAGCCATGCTTGGTGGCACAAACCTATAATCTCAGCTCTCGGGAGGCTGAGGCAGGATGATCATTGCAAGTTTGAGACCATTCTGGGCTACAAAGTGAGCTCAAGGCCAGTGTGAACTCCATAGTGAGACCCTGTGTCAGAAAGACAAAAAAACAAAAAATTACTAACTGTAGCATTCAAAGCTCGCACAACTTTGAAGCAAATTACTTACATACTGCCTACTACTATTTTCTTACCACTAGTAGAAATACCATGGCTTTGCCATGGCTACAAGCCACTCCTTATCCTTGTCACTGCCTTCTTCCCAACTCCACCTATAGTGCTCAAACCGATGTGTTTTTTTTGTAGTTTATGGCCCTGTCCCTCAGCCAGTGCTTATTAAACTGAATGGCTGTTAAAACAGGGACAGATTTATATGCAGACTAAGACAGTGAGATCCTCCTGGTTTTTAAGTAAGATTTTAGAAACCGAGTTAGAGGGTCGTAAGTGCTAGAACGGTCATATCCCATAAAGTTGGGCTAGTTTTATAGAGCCTCTCCAAGTTAAAAACCATGCATGCACTACAAAAGAGCCAAGAAAAAACAAAACCATCTTTCAAAAGGCAGAGAACCACTGTTCCTGGAACTGTATAATCCAGCCAGCTCACTTTCTATCTTCAAACCATCCAGAAGATGCCTATTTTATGACATTCCACTAACATAGCTTATGAGGACTTCTGTTCCTCCAAACTATATGAACTGTCAGATATCAGCCAAACTCTGTACCATTTTCAACACATGCTATACTTTTCTATTTCTATGCTCTGGATAGCTTATATATACCCATTTCCTGTTAAAGTACAAACTAAATTGTCCCCCACAAACCTAGAACTCTATACACATCACATTTAAAATGTTTCTTTCACTTTTGCTCATTAATGATATTATCAAGAAAGTATAGGGCCAGGGATGTAGCTCAGTGGCACAGTGCCTGCCTGGCAAGAGTGAGGCTCTGACTTAGATTCCTGGTACAAAAAAAAAGAAAGAAAGTAAAAACACAACCCATAAGAGAAAATATTTTCAAATTGTAAGGGTCTAGCACCCAGAATTTGTAAAGAACACATGTAACTCAACTCTCCAAAGATATACAAAAAAGAATTAAGTTATATCATGTACAGGCACAAATGCTCTATAATGAATGTGATCATTATGTATACCTAAAATGTACCAATAAACTTAATTAACCTTTTTAAAAAGGTACACAAATGGCCAACAAGCACATGAAAAATATCTAACATTAGTCATCAAAGCCACAATGAAATACTACTAAACATTCAGTAGAATGGCTACAATTTTAAAAAATAATAAGGAAAATAAGCATTAGTAAAAATGTGAAGAAACTGAAACCCTTCATTGCTGGTGGAAATGTAAAATGATGCAGCTGTATGGCAAATGGTTTGGCAGTTCTTAAATGAGTTAAAAAAATTGTCCCAGGATTGGGAATCTAATTCTGCAGCAGAATACTTGCCTAACATGGATAACACCTGGGTTCAGTCTCTAGCACTGCAATAAGTCTACTCCTGGGCATACCCCTGAAGGAACTAAAAATAGTATTAAAACAAAAGCATGTACACAGAGTTTCATGTCAGCAATATTCCTAACAACCGAATAGTACAAATAATGCAAGAGTCCATTAGTGGATAAAGGGATAAACAAGATGCAGTATATCCACACTCTTATTCAGCCATAAGAAATAATGCTGTACTGATACATACTACAACAGGGACGACAAATTTGCCAAGTAAAGGATGTCAGACACAAAAGACCATACATTCTACAATTCCTCTTTTCCCCATGACTCCACTTATATAATATATCCAGAATACGCAAAACTATGTAAACAGGTTTAGTGGTTGCCAGGGGATCTGGGATGCGGGATACAGAGATGACTGCTTATTGTGGGTACGGAGTTTCCTTGTAGGATGATAAAACATGCTACAACTAGATAGTGGTGATGGTTACATAACAATGTTATGTAATGATAAATTGTGTATTATATGCATGTCTCAGCTCTGGCTGCCATAGTAAAAACAAATCATAGGCCAAGAGTGGTGGTGCATGCCTGTAGTCCCAGCACTCAGGAGGCTGACACAGGAGGATCATTGCGAATTCAAGACCAGGCTGGTCTACAAAGTAAGCGAAAGTCCAGCCTGCATTGCATAGTGAGAAGATTTAATGCCAATACTCCTCAAATTCTTCAGTGAAATTGAAAAGGAAGCAATTCTCCCTAACTCATTTCTGGAGCCAAGTATTATACTGATACCAAAACCAGAGAAAGACTCAACAAAGAGAACTATAGACCAATCTCCCTAATGAACACAGATGCAAAGATACTCAATAAAATACTAGCAAATAGAATGTAGCAAATCATAAAGAAAACAATACACCATGACCAAGTTGGATTAACTTCAGAAATGCAGGGATGGCTCAATATTCACAAATCAGGTAATTTTATACACAATGTCAATACAGCCAAAGACAAAAGCCATATATGATCATATCAATAGATGCAGAAAAGGCTTTCAACAAAGTCCAGCATACATTCATGATAAAAACCCTATAGAAAATAGAAATGCCTCAATCTGATCAAAGCCACCTATGACAAACCAATAGACAACATGATACTAAATGGACAAAAACTAAAAGCTTTCACTTTAGTCAGGAACACAACAAGGATGTGCAATGTCACCACTCCTGTGAAACACAGTTCTGGAAGCATTAGCCAGAGCAATTAGACAAGAGAGAGAAATAAAAAGAATAAGGATAGGAAAAAAAGAAGTGAAATTATCACTATTTGCAGATGACATGAAAACTCCTTGAATTTAGTAGTATAGCTGGATACAAAGTCAACACCCAAAAATGAATAGCATTCCTATACACAAACAACAAACAGATTGAGAGAGAAATTAAGGAAACCATACCTTTCACAATAGCATCCAAGAAATTAAAATATTTAGGAATCAATCTAACAAAAGAAGTAAAAGATCTATTCAATGAAAACTACAGTACTCTGAAAAAGGAAATCAAAGAGTAAATTGAAAAATATTACTTTCTCATGGATTGGAAGAACAAACATTGTGAAAATGGCCATACTACCAAAATTGTTGTACAGACTGAATGCAATTCCCATTAAAATACTATTAGCATACCTCAGAGATCTAGAGAAAACACTCCTAAAATTCATCTGAAACTAGAAGAGACCCAGAATAGCAAAAGCAATCCTGGGCAACAAAGACAAGTCAGGCGGAATCACAATCCCTGACCTGAAACTATACTACAAAGCTACTGTAATAAAATCAGCATGGCTAAAAAACAGACCTGAGGATCAATGGAACAGACTGGAAGAAAGAGCCACAGCCACAAACACACTCAGCCACCTAAGCTTTGACAAAGGGGCCAAACACACTCACTGGAAGAAAGATAACCTCTTCAATAAATGGTGCTGGAAAAACTGGCTTGCCACATGTCAAAGACTGAAACTAGACCCAAGTCTATCACCATGCACCAAACTCAAGTCAAAATGGATCATAGATCTCAATATTTAGAAACACTAAATCTATTGGACAAGAAAGTAGGTAAAAATCTTGTTTTGTTTTGTTTTGTTTTTGAGATAAGGAAGGTCTCACTAGGTAGTCCAGGCTGGCCTTGAACTCATTGTGTAGCCAAGACTCAAAGCAATCCTCCTGCCTCAGCCTCCTGAGTGCTGGGATTACAGGTGTGCACCATCACTGCTTTACACAATCTACTTTTATGAACAATATATGGACTACAAGGGTAGTCTGCACAGGATGTGAAGACTGGATCTTGCAACAGTTTGGCATTCTTAGGGTTTTCCCTGAAGCTGCTTCCTTTCTCATCCACAACAGCAAAATATCTATCCTTAACAGCTATTCTGCCTCCCCGCTCCCATGGAATTCCTTAAAATATGGTCACCATAATTTTTCACATGAATATGCAGTTTCGTATCACCTCAATTTCCTCAAAAGTCAGGTTTCAAAGTTTACCTCTCTCAATGACAGTGATGCAGTTTTGTACTCTTTCATAACACTAATCACATAGTAGCGTAAGTAGTGACTTACAATTTTATAGGACTCCCTTAGGTTTTGTTTGTGGTGGTGGAGACTGAACCCAAAGCCTCACACATGACGGCCCAGTGTTCTCACCACTAAGCTGCATTCCCAAACCTCCCTTAAATTTTTAAAAGAAGTTTTGTTAATTTAATTTCTTTAGTGCCTAGTATACATAATATGGTTCAATAACATTTGTCGAATGAATGAGTACTAAGAAAATTGCAAGCTAGCTCATGAGAACTGCATATGCATCATTGGGAGGGTTCAAAAACAAAAGGCTCAGCAGAATCTTTAAATTTCACAAGTATGATCACATAAAAGAACTGATCTCTTTTTTGTGGCTCTAAACAGTAAATCAAGACCATGAAAATTACCAAGAGATATGCTATACTTCAACCTAAAGAATCTTTGAACAATTTTATACTCTAACAGGTCACCTTGATAAAACTGAACTTCACATTAAAAAAAAAAAAATTCAAGCCAGGCATGGTAGTGCACGCTTGTAATCAGAGGACTCAGGAGGCTGAAGCAGAAGGATCACTGTGAGTTCAAGACCAGCCCGGGCTACAAAGTGAGCTCAAGGCCAGCCTGAACTTCATAAGGAGATCCTGTCTAAAAAAGACAAAAAGTAAATAAATAAAAAATAAATAAATTCAAGCAAAGCTCAATCCCTAAACCCTCTAAGAATGAAAAGCTCTACAGTTGGTGCTTTGCTTTATTGATATTTTGCTCAGGTCTGACTCAGTAGTACATGCTAAACTGATAGTACACATGATAGAACTTGTCTTCTTCAAGCAGCACAGGTGAAACTTCAATTCTAATCTAAGTAATTGTCATTTTTTCCTACATAGTGTTATGCTTCCATTAAATGTTCCACTAACCCAAAGGTTGTTTTTCAATTATCTTAAACAGGATAAACACAATCTTACCTCATTAAAGTAAGTAGTTAACTACTCAAGATAATGTCAACAGTAGTTGTCTTCTGTGCAACATAGTTCTAAAATCACTGTAATTATATGCTGAGTTTTTTATTTGTTTGCTTGCTTTTTCATGGTTTGGTTTGGTTTTTGATTGAACCTAGGACCTTTCTACTGAGCTACGTCCCCTATCCTTTGCTTTTTTTTTTGAGACAGGGTCTTGCTAGGGTCTTAAACTTGCAATCTTCCTGCCTCAACCTCTGAGAGTGCTAGGATTACAGATGTGTACCAACTCACTTGGCTTTGTCTTTTGGGATAAGGTCTTACTCTGCTGTTTGGGCTGGCCATGAACACTTGGGCTCAAAAAATTCTCGTCTCAGCCTTCTGAGTAGCTGGGACCATAGGCACACACTACCATCCCTGGCTATATGCTCAGCTTTGAAAATTAATTCCTATCCTAGTTTTTTGTTTGGCTCATAGATTTCTTTTTTTGAGACAAGTTCACACTATGTAGTTCAGACCGGCTCTCCTAGTATTCCTGATTTACACAGATTCTGGGAGCATATCACAAAGGCAGACATCATCCTTAATTAACATGCTGGTCCCCTATATGATAATTCCTATAAAAAGTTATGGTATGAGTCTTTAGATAAATTTTGGTGATCAATGCCCAACTCAGAATCACAATAAATCCTCTGTTTTTCAAACAGCATTCAAAGATTATCAATTTCTTTAATTCTAAGTAGTACTGATGAAGTAAAAAAGTCAATGGGGGCAGGGAAACAAGAGCTATGTAAATAAAAATAGCAATTTTATCACTCTTCAAAAATACAGAACACAGAAAATACTTAATTCAGAGGAGATTTTTACTTATTTAAAATTCCAATAACTTAGTTTAGGACTTCAATTTCTATTAAAATATATCTTTCTAGGGACTGGGGATATAGCTCAGTGGAATAAGCGCTTGCCTAGCAAGCACAGGGTCCTGAGTTCAATCCCCAGTACCGCAAAAAAATAAAAAAATAAAAAAAATAAAATAAAATATATCTTTCTAGTGATTATCAGTCAGTTTTTTTCTCATGAATGAGAGGGATTTTGATTGCTAGATTTACCATGGTGCTTATAGAGAAATTATCCTTTCCTTTCAGCACTGGAACTCAAATAAGGACACACTGTGTAAATGCAATTAGCATTTACCTTATCTTTGATACATGCACTTTTTAATACCTAAATCTACCTTACTAACTTTTAGAGCCTAAATTTTATATATATATACACATATATATGTACATATCCTGTTATTTAAAAATATTTCAGTTGCATGAATGGCCTGTTATTAGAGGAAGCAGTGAACGATGGGGAAGAGGGAGAATGGAAAATTTAAAAGAAAAGGAAATTAGTGGCTAGAAACACTCAAAAGGGCACTGCAGTAGGCAAAGCAGAAAGCTAGAGAAAGAATTTGTAGTTATACACTTTCATAGGCCAAAGTACTAATTATAAACTATCAAAGTTTAACTTCTACCTAACATTCATTCTCTGTAGCAATTTTTCTCTCTACAATCTTCTTTAAGATCATTGTCTAACATTTTTTCTTATTTTTGACCATACTTCTAAATCTTCCAGTTTATCTTCTTCTCACTATACTTTCAAAAGAGTAGTATGGAAAACACAGTATTTACCTTTTCTGTTATACTCTTTGTCTTGCTTTAAAAAAAAAACTAACCTCTTATATTCCTTGAACAATATTTTCCAGGAAAAACAAAAACATGAATTTCTTCTACTTGACAAGAAGGTGGCTAGCAACAACTAGATGAAACCAAATTTGAAAATTCTAAACAATGCCCAATGTACAATGGGTAGGTGTACATTACAGTAGTTGGGAAAATATGAGAAAATAGAATATAATTTTATTTTAAAACTTTCAAGTTCAGTTCCAAATTTTAAAAAATTTAACCTGGTTGGGATGGAGACAGGCACAGAAATATTTTTTAACACACATGCACATATATGCACACAATGTACCCAACATAAAATTCGAATTAAAAAGAAACTGAGCAGTCAAATTCAAAGGTAAATTAAACACATTATCAAATTCACTTTCAAACTAGTTAGCTTGGTTTCCCAATGTAAACTTCTCTTAATTGCAGGAAAGAGCCAGCTACAAACCCAGACAGTCACATGGGTTTCCATCTCTTAGCCGCAGAAATAAAAAGTGCAAGAAAGGCTGAAGCAGCAAATTTTAAATGCAAGTAAGCAGGACTTCTCAAAAGCATGGCAAAGAATTACAACTAGCAGCAGAAGAAATAAAAATTAACACTTTCTGAAGCTATCAGAAAGGCCAAGTTATGCAGGTCCCTCCTGTACTGAGGGGACCAGAGGAAACATTTACAAGTTTTCACAAAAACAAGCCAGAATGGAGCCGGGAATGTGGAACTCAGTAGTAGAGCACTTGACTATATGTGCAAGGTACTGGGTTCAGTTTCCAGCATCAAAATAAACAAAAAACTAAGCAAACCTGGTGCATACATCATGGTGCTCTAAAAAGCACAAAATAAAAGTGAAAGACCCTTTCTGTTAATTAAAAGGAAACTAAGATTTAATTAGGTCCATATTAATTCCACAAACTAGAAAAATTGGCAAAGTAAGGTTATATTTTTTATTTCTTTATTGTTTATACTTATCAATTATATAATATCTAAGTATGACCCAATTTTAAATTAATAAAGCACTGTGAGCTGTAAGTGTGTATTGTGTCTTCTTTCAGTTATTACTTAAGGACATCTGCCTGTCAATTAGTCCAGTAGTCCACTGATTTCAGTCTAGGAACCACCTGCTTCAGAATACAAGATGGAGGAAGTGTTAAAATTTTGGATTCCTGGTGGACTCCACCCATAACCTACTGATTCAAAAATGGAACCCCAAGGAATCTACGTTTTTTTTTTTAGTTTAATTCCTGGGTAGATGCTTGTAAATTGCCTATGGTGCATCACTTTACTGCTAGTATTTAGAACTCTTAGGAAATGACTACTTGTCAGAGATGTCTTCCAGTGTAGCTGGTTTTTCGATTTTGAGTCTGTTGCAAGATCCTACCTCTTCAATTTGTTCCAGGATCTACATTCTTAACCATGCTCCCTCCAAGTAACTTCAAAAACTGAAATTTAAGTAGTAGGGTCCATGCAGGAGTTGTCTGGACACAACTCTTAACATAGCTAACAGAGTTCCTAAGGAAGCAAGTAAGTATTCTCAAAACGGACTTGCTTGGAAGGGGAGGGAGAAAGGAAAGAAGGAAAGGGAAAAAAAAGAATCAAAGGAAAAAAATGGACACAAAGCTTTTATAAATAAAGAGGGTTGAAGTGAGGAAAGGGGAGTGGGGAAAACAACGAAGCAAGATGTATTGTGTACAGTTACAAACTCCCGACAATGAATAGTACCATTATGTATATGTAAAATGTACCAATAAAATAAGAAGTTTTTTTTAAAAAAATGGATTTGCTTGCAGGGTGTGTACTTGCAGGGTGTGCAGCTCAGTTACTTGGAAGACTGAGCAGAAGGATCTCAAGTTCAGGACCAATCTGGGCAACTTATTGAGACCAAAACTAAAAACTAGAAAGACTTAGGATGTAGTTCTGTGGTGGAATACCCTGGGTTCACTCTCTAGTAATTGGGCAAAAAGAAGAAACAGAAAAGAGAAAGGCCTTCTTTCCATTTCTGAGTATGTTCAAAGATGGGCAACAGATACATTGCCTCAAAATCTCCAAGTGTTTCCTATCTTTCTCCCAAAACTCTCCACAACAGAGTAAGCATGAAATTAAGAGTAGGCTAAACTGAACATTTCATGAACTTCAACTACAAAATTGACTTTGCTTGTCTATAAAAGTCCTTTAAAACAATAAAAGATACAAATATTTTACTGGGCATGATGGTGCATGCCTGTAATCCCTGCACTCAGAAGGCTGAGGTAGGAGGATCATTGTGAGTTTGAGACCAGCCTGGGCTACAAAGTGAGCTCAAGGCCAGCTTGAACTGCACAGCAGGACCCTGTCTCAAAAAAAAAAAAAAAAGAAAAAAAAAGAAATTCAATCTTTCATCACATTCTTTCTTTTCAGTCCTTCTCAGATTTGCTTTTCTGTCAAAGCTCCAAGAATTCAGGAAATTTTTTATCACTATACCTAAATCCAGTTTAACACCCATCCAATTCTATGTACAAATTATATTTTAAAATCTCCTACTATATAAATTGTGTTTTCTCAGTACACAAAAATTTATTCCAGTGTTTTCCTTAAATCAGTAGATTTCCGTGGTGGAATTATAGAAGGGATTACAACAGTCTTGCTACAGTCTGAAAAATAGTATTTGAGTCCTCACTGTGTCCTACAATAAATACAAAGCATTTTTACAATATTCTCTCAATTAACCCTCATGATAATCTCAACAGGTAGGTACTATTATTATCCTTACTTTACAGGTCTCCCTAAGGTTCACAGGGGTTCAAAATTTAACAGCTAGTAGGTTAATTCAAATACAGTACAAGCAGTTTAATTCTAGGACCAGCAATTAAAACATGAATTTTCTGGGCTGGGGAGATAGCTCAGCAGCACAGTGCCTCCCTGGCAAGCACAAGGTTCTGAGTTTGATTCCCAGTACAAAAAAAAAAAAAGAATTTTCTTAAAAGATCCACAAAACACAATTTAAAGCCATATTTTTTCAGAGAAATGGATCACTGTGGACCAAAGTTTACTCTAGAAACACAAAGACTTCCAAAAAAGTCTTCACTCCTCCTGCTGAGCTGGCAATCATGGAAGTAGTAGTAGCCATCCTTTCAATTTTTACACACAGGGAAGTGTCAAGGGTCTAAAGCAAAGTTACCTGCACAGCAAAAACACAGAAAGGTGCCCATGTGAAGCTAAAACAAATTCCCAACAGGGACTGAAAATGGCCCTCCACCCTAAGCAAATTCCTGTATCATCTATGTGCTGTCTACCCTAGTCATTGAAGTTCCTACCCATCATGTGCCCCTCATACACACACTGGAGATTGAACCCAAAGCCTTACACTAGGCAAGCAGTCTACCACCGAACTACATCTCCAATCATTTCCTTGCCTCTCACCATTTCATTTTATTTTTGAGGCAGGTCTCATTAAGTTGCCCCGGCTGGCCTCAAACTTGCAATCATCTTTCCTCAGCCTCCTGAGCAGCTGCAATTACAGTCATACACAAATGCACTCAGCTAACGATGTGTCTTAATTGAATACTCCTCTCCATAGTAAGTGACAAATTGCCATAAAATCTTCTTTTTACTTACAACAAACATGAAAGTATATATTTTGGCCAGTTAAGAGGAAAAGAAGTAGAAATAGGAGGTAAGTAGAGAGGTGGAAGAAAAGAACCATGAAGTGAACAAAGGTAGTAACTAATTCATCTGAGACTAGATAACCACCTTCTCTAGGTAGGGAGCTTCCACATCTAAAAATTGAGATGGGAGTAGGAGCCACACCTATGAACAACAATCAATTCCAGAACACAGCAACCTTATAGGCGACTCAGCCAGAGCTTCAGAGCTGTGAATGATACCTGTACACTGGAAGAAAACAAAAAACTTTCCTAGTTGCTGGGACAAGGGTCTTTTGATTATTTTGCTTAAAGATGGAGGATTTGTTCAAAATTACACTCCCTAGAGAATGGTACAAAGGAGAGTCAATAAAAGCTACCCATTGAGCTGGACATGGTGGTACACACCTGAAATCCCAGCATCAGGAGGCTGAGGCAGGAGGATTGCCATGAGATCAAGGCCAGCCTGAGCTACACACATAGTGAGTTCAAGGCCAGTCTGTACTACATAGGAAAACCTGTCTCAAAAAGTAAAAACAAAAACAAAAAAAAGCCAGTGTGGTGGTGGATGCCTGTAATCCCAGCACTTGGGAGGCTGAGGAAGGTGAATTACTACAAGTTTGAGGCCAGCCTGGGCTACAAAGTGACACTGTATCTCAAAAAGACCAAAAATAAGTCACCACTCCTGCCTAAAGGCGCTCAGAATCTAAAGTTTTAGCTAAAACCAAGAAAAACCATGCCTCTGACTCTGCCCTTTTCTAAGAACATGTAAGAAAGCAATCATTTCTACAGGCTTAACATTTAGATCTCAAGAAAACCAGATTTAAAGAAATTAGCTTTAGGGCATCTAAATTTTCTGACTTCAAATCCAATGTTCTGATACAAATGAACACTGTGGCCCTATGAATGTCATCTAGCTATAGTAATAAAGTCCTATTAATCTAGAAAGTAAAGAACACAATAGTTTGATGAAAATTTCTACCTACTGCTAATAAGATGAAAGCTTCAAATAGATTTGTCTTGGTATTTCCCATAAATTGCAATGCAGCTGTTTTCCAACTTAAGCCCCATCAGCCTGCACTGAACCTCCAGGTCAGAGACCATTACCCAAATCACGACTATTTCCAATGCTTGACGCAAAGCAAACACTGGGGATATTCTGGTTGAATGAGTGATCTCCAAGCCTTTTCCAGGTCTAAAATTGCTTCACATCTGAACTCAAAACATGACCAAGATAGAGTGACCAATACATACCCAAATGCCACAAGGTGTCACAAATCCATAAACTAACTCACCTTGAGACCTTTGAGAATATCGCCACTGCAAGTTTTAAATACATTTGTGCAACTACAGGCACAAATAGAGATCTCAATACTATGTATTTTATCCTAAAACACACAAATCTCTCACTTGATTTAAGCATAGTTTATTTGTGAATTTATACAAACAGGAAGAATAAAGGATAATGAAGTGAGACTTTGTACCTACAAATACATATAATAATTGTATAACCTTCTAAAACCTCAACAGCGGAAATTCGTTTATTTCACTTCTGTAGTCAAGATCCCTGAAAAGGTAACAAAAATAGAGGAAAAAGAACTTCAAAAGGAGAAAATTCTAAAGTTGGGAATACTTCTCTACTTACCTAGAGATTTTGTAAAAGGCCATATCAAAATACAACTCAAAGGAAGTTGCTTTTTCAGTAATGTGTATTAAAATAAACATTTTCCAACCACTTCTGTACCCCTATTAATACTCTGATTTCTCTTCAGATCGTGTTAAGTCTTTCGCCTTTTATTTCTATCCCTATTAAATGAACAAAACCCCACTCTGAAATCTTCAATGTCCAGCACCATAATTTAATTTGAAGAACATCAATTTTAATTTGTCAAATCAAAAATAAAACACCATGACAAAATTAAAAATCGGCCGTTAAGGGATGGGGATGTAGCTCTGTGATAGTGCCCTTGCTTACCAGATTTGAGGAGTTACATTCACTCCCCAGAGCGGGAAGTGGGCTGAAAAAGTGCTTGAAAAAAGGCCAACTTTAGCATAAGCAGGAAAATGGGGGGTTTCCTACATTAAAAGTGCGATAGTAATTTGGCTTAAAAGACTGGATCTATCCAGGCATGGTGGCGCACGCCTGCAATACCCGCACTCGGAGCTGAGGCAGGAGGTCCGCTGTGAGCTCAGGGCTAGCATGGGCTGCACTGACACACACAATTAAACACCATAAAACACTTCTATTTAACGAATTTCCACCTACTAGAGGGGATTTAGACTCCACGTAAATAAACGACTTTGCAAGACGACTTCCCTTTTTCTTTCATAACCACACCCGTCCGCATGTATCCAAAAAGAACTGAAGCCGAGGTTATCAGCTTTCCCAAAAGGTGTACGAGCAGATATGACACTAGCTGGTTAGCCGGACCAAAACGCACACACTAGACGTGCACAACCAACCCGGCGACAGAAAGATGTGGTCCCCGCCGATCTCCCAGCCATTCCTACAGAAACAATGCCGCCCCAGTTCCTCTTCCCTAGCGATAAATCAAAGCCGCGTCCCGGCGCGCGTGGGGCCACACGCAGGCAGCTTCCTTTCCAGCCGCCCGGCTCGCGCCGGCTCTTAGGCCGGCCCCGCCCGACCCTCGCGCACTCTGCGCTGTACCTGGCGAAGAAGTCGGCGAAGCCGCCGCTCCGGCGAGCCCGGGCCGAGGGCCCCCCAGGGCCCTGCTCCGCGGCGGGCGAGGACACCGGCGGCCCTGCGGAGGGCAGGTGGTCTCCGGCGCTCTGGCAGCGGCTCACCTCGAATGTGTTCCGTGAGTTCGAGCAAACGTCCGGGAAGCCACGGCCCTGCTCCGTGCCCCTACTTGTCCTCCGGACCGAGGGGGCGGCGGGGGGCGCGCCCTCCTCGGAGCCTGTGGTGGCGTTGCCAGCGCCCCGAGGCTTTCGGGCGTCCGCGCTCGCCAGGCAGCAGCTCCGCAGAGGGTCCTCCAGCGGCGCGGCCCAGTCTTCCGCGCTGTCCGCGCCGCCCGCGCCCTCGTCGCCGGGCCCCTCGAGGCGCCGCCGGCCGCACGACTCGGAGCCGTCGGCGCGAGCCAGCCCGCTCGCCTTTTCCGGACCACGACGGTCGCGGCGTGGCAGGAAGCCCGAGTCCCCGTTGGTCATGCCTCCGTGCCGCGGCGCGCGGGCCCCCGCCGCATCGGAGCCGAGCGGCTTGGCGCGCGGGCCCGGCGGGCGGGCGTCCCGGCGCGAGGCCCCCGAGGACGGCGGGGCACCGGCCTGGCCGGAGGACAGGGCACAGTAACAGAGCGCCGGCTCCAACTGGCCCCCGGCCGCTGCGAGGTAGCGCTGAAGGACCCGCGGAGACGGCGTGTCCTCCTCCTCCTCCTGCTCTTCCTCGGCCCCCGGCGATTCCACAGCGCCCGGCCCCGCGCTCAAGCAGCCCGCGGCCAGGCTCATCTTCCCGTCCTGGCCCACGGGGTCCAGCACCGGCGCCGGGAGCAACTTGGCGTTTCTCCGCGAGCAGGGGCCGGCATCCTCCGGACCCACCATCGGAGGCCGGCTGGCCCGGCGGCCAGAGGCGGTGGCGGCGGACTCAGAGCCACACGCTCTGCCCGAGAGCGTCCGCGGCCACGGCCGCCGCAGCCTTCCAGACCCACCCCTTCCACCCGCCGGGGCGGACGCTGGAGCGAGCGGGCAGGCGCCCGGGTTCGCGCACGCGCAAAAGCCGGTCCAGGCAAACCGGGAGCTGGAGATTCCTTGAACCATAGAGACTGCAGCTAGAGAGCCCCGGGCGGCCGACGTGGGATCAGCGGTGGGGACGGGGGAGGCTGGTTGGCGCACTCCGGATGATAGCTCTGAGAGAAGTGCAGGCATTGCTCGCTTAGCAAAAACTCGCTTGGCGCCCTTCCTTTCGGAGAGTGTTAATGTGATTATGCCCTTCCAGCTTTAACTGGTCACCGGTCAGCTTCACGATCAGCAAAGCGGAAGCCCATTGCCACAGTCCGGGATTTCATAGCCCCCTCACCGACAACCTCCTTTCTCTATTCCACACTGCCAAGATTATCTTTCTTATCTAGCCCCACGTTTCTACACTGTTTCTGTTATAACCCAGGAGTGGAGAGAGAATGGAGAGAGTACACTGAAGTAAAGAAGGACTATTACTAACCCTGTGATAATGGGATGACCATTGAGCGAAATGAAATATACTTAAAATGGAAATCAGGGGGCGGTTCTCAGGGGAGCCCCTCTGTCCCCGTTAGAAACTTTCTTCCAATAGAGAGTTCCTACTCTTAACCTCAAAAAAGAAATCGCAAGACATAACTAATGAGACAAGTGATGAGGGAGCGGGACTAGCAATTATAAACTATGAGAATGGAAATTATGTAGTCTGCAGAAATGGGAAACTGAGTTGCCGAAAAAATGGATTAATAGGGAAAGTACATCCGGTAAAGACTGACAATAGCTAGCATATCGTTGGAGGTAGAAAATGGGTGAGGTTTGGAAATGCAGGTTAAGTAGTTATCTGCTTTAAAAAAACAATAGATGAATCATGAGTGACTGTCGCCCCAGTAGATTAAGGCTAGGAGTGGGGCAGAGACCAAAGGTGTCACTACTTCAGAAGACACCGGGTAATTGTATTACAAAAGATTTAAGAGGCACTAATAGTGGATAAGATTAAGAAGCAAATATATTCTAGCCCTGTGTCAATGAAAAGGAGAACAGATGTTGGAGAAAGAAGTAGTAGAAGAAGCGACATTGTCAACTCTTTAAAATTTTATATAAAAATATATATTTACATATATGTAAGATATCTGTGTGTTGAAACAATGAAATGTTGATAAAATTGGTATCCGGGTACATACCGTATGGTTTAAGAAATATCAAGTGTCTGTAGGCCCTAAAATGTCCAAGTGGCAAGGATGTTTATTGTAAAGATCTTGAGAAGGAAGAAATGGATACAGTGAAAAAGTTAATATAGGAAGAGAAAGAAAAAATACTTATGAATCAACTGGAATTGGTGGCACATACCTGTGATCTCAGCACTTCGGAAGCAGAGGCAAGAAGATTGCCATGAGTAGGATGCCAGCCTGGGGTAAGCAACCTGAACTACTTAGTGAAAGCCTGTCTCAAAAATCAAAACAAAACAAAATTGAATCATATGAATCATATATTTGTTAAAGGTGTAGTACCCTCAATATATAAAGTAGAACCCTCCAACATTGCTGGTAGAAACATAAAATAGTACAGCTGCTGTGATACATAATTTGATAGTTATTCAATAAGTTAAAAATAGAATTACCATGTGACACAGAAGTTCCACTAAAGAGGTATATATCTAAAAAAAACTGAAGCCGAGAGTGGTGGTGCACTCCTATAATCCCAGAATTCAAGAGGCTGAGGCAGGAAGATCACTGTGAGTTTGAAGCCAAACTCAGCTATATAGCAAGTTCAAGGCCAGACTGAACTACACTGTGAAATTCTCTCTCAATAAACAAACGAATATGGAAAACAGGTGTTCAAGCAAAAAAATTTATATCAGTGTTCATAGCAGCACTGTTCATAATAACCAAAAAGTGAAAACAACCCAAATACCCATAAACAGAGGACTGGATAAGCAAAAGTAATATATCTATATAATGGAATATTAGTCATAAAAAGGATGAAGAACAGGTACTTCAGTATGGATGAATTTCAAAAGCATTATACTAAGTTGAAGAACTCAGACACAAACATATTATATACACGTATATATATTGGTACTGAGGTTTGGATCTACAGCTTTCATCCTAAACTACATCCCGACCCTTATTTTTTCATTTTGAGGCAGGATTTTGCTAAGTGGCTAAATTGCCCAGTTGGACTTGAACTTTTTATCCTGCCTCACTATCCTGGTGGTTGTGGGATTATAGGCATATACCACCACGCCCAGTTTGTATGGTGTCATTTATGTGAAATATTCAGAATAAGTAAATCTATATAGACAGGAAACAGATTGGTGATTAACAGTCACAAGAGAAAGAGGGAATTAGAGGCTGCCCAATATATAGGGCTTTCTTTTGGGGTGAAATGAAATGAATGAACATGAGGTGAACATGAAAATGTTTTGGAACTAACAGAGTAATTGCACAACATTGTTCATTTGCTTGTTTTTGGAAAGTATTTACTGGAAATAAAGAGAAGGAGTATAGCCCCTGGAATTCCAGCAGGGGTCCCAAGTGGGGTGGCCTTGCACAACATTATTAATGTACAAAATGTAACAAAATATAAACATTAAAATGATTAATTTTATGTTATACAAATTTCACCTCAATTTTAAAAACATTTTACTTAACATAGGTGGTATCTGGACATAAGGATAGTTGTGTGAAGGTAAAGGTGAGAGTAGCTGAGGGAATTTAATCTTAACCTTTGGGTCAAGGGCATAGCTCAGTGGCACAGCACCTGCCTGGTACGCACAGGATCCTCAGTCCAGTTCCAGTACCAAAAAATAATCTTAATCTTTGTCTTATCAATTTCTGTCTTCTCTGCCAAAGAATTTATCCTGTAATATTTTCCTGTTATTGAAGCTTTCCTAACTTGGTAACCTATACCTTTCTAACTACTATATTTCTTCTATGAAATCACACAGTTGTTAAGCTCCAGTTTCTCTTAAATGGTTTCTTTTATTCATCTCCCTCCTCTCCATGGTCACCAACAGCGAGGATTTTATGAACCATGACAGCTCATATGTTTCTACCATTTTCTCAATGCAGAGTTCAAAACTCCTTTAAATTTTTATTTTTGGGGTATGTGTTGTCAGTACATAATGGTTACATTCATTGTTGGGAATGGTACGTGCATATAACATATCTCAATTCTTTTTTTCCATTCCCCTCTGTGCCCCACCCTCAACTTTATAGCCCCACGAACGTCATGGCAACGATGTATAAAAGGAGCATACTGAAGGGTGTGCAAGACCCACATCTATTCTTCAGGAGTATTTCCACTGATGAATTACTAATTTTAATTTTATGAGTTTTATTATAGTAAACAATGAGTACTTAACAGGAAAAAATATCAAAAAGTAAAGGATTGAATTTTTACTATCTATTGAGTGTATGTAAAAGAGCATCAAAACCCACTGTTCTGGGGTATACAAAGTCTAAAACATAAAAACAGAAATAAATTCCTATATATTTGTTTGTTTTTCTGTCTCTTTGAGACACAGTTTCCTGCACTTCAGGGTGGCTTTGAACTCACTTTGTAATCCAGGCTGGCCTCGAATTTATAGTGATCATCCTGCCTCAGCCTCCCAAGTGCTGGGATTACAGATGTGCTTACCATGCCCAGTCAATAAATTCCTATGAACTGCAATGAAAATACCAATAGAACTCTACAACAAAACAGTGTTTGCTTCCATTATCACACCCAATGTAGTCTTTACGTATAACCACTGTACATTTCATACACACATGCCACTTACACTGACAGCACGTGTGCTTAGCTTTCCTGTCTTTTTTGTAGGACATACTTGACATCTTTCTAGTCTTGCTGTTTTGTCAGGAGCCTCTTACTACATTGTACAGTGTGCACATGCACTTAGCAGGAAAATAAGATATCAATAAAATGTCAAATATGTAATGAGTGCTTAGAATATACATCAACATTTTCATATCCGCTGTTTACTTGCTAAAACAACCTAAAGATAACATGAGAAATAAATACCTATGTAAACTGCAATGAAAATACAAACAAAAAATGTACCAAAGAAATAATCTTCACTTCAATTGTCACACCCAAGTTAGTCTTCACATAAGAAAACTGTATGTTCCGTGCACGAGTATCACTCACACTGATAGCATGTATGTTTTTTCTTATCCTTTTTTGTAGAGCATAGCTGACATCTCTTGGCTTTTCCTGTTGTCGTAGTAAGTCTTTGAGATTATGCACCTCCCTGTTCACCTGTGAGCTTTGCCAATGTGCACCACATTTTTTCTTGCATAGTTTACTAGCCATAAACATTTTATTTTCCCTCTGCTGTGAATGATCTCTTATTAGTTCCAATCCCAATCCTCTAAGAGAATTTCTCCATGATATTTTTTGCACTTGTTAACTTCTTCATAAACTGTTAAATTATTGATGGCACACATGGTTAGGATCAAGTAAAACACAACTATTGGCCAACGCTTTGTGTTTTGAGTAACATCATAGTTGCCGCATAACTCATCAACAACATCTGTTCCACCTTTGGTTTTGTTGTAAAAAGTTACCATCTCAGGCTTCAGCTTTGTTTAGATTTCTGTCAGGTTTTCCATCCTGATGCAATGTTGACATCAGCAGTACCAGTTTGTTTTTCTTTGCCATATATGAGGACAGTGTTAATGAGGCCAATCTTTCTGAAATCCAAAGCTTGTACTACACGTCTCTCTTTTTGAAATCACAACTTTTCATTGGGTATTTCTTCTTTGTTCTTGTGTACAGTTTCTACATCTGTCAGCTTGGGCTCTGGTAGCAAATGTTGCATCAATCAATTAGAAACTAGTATGCCAGTTGTCAAATGTCACATTCCAATTAGTTTGGAAGATGGGAGCAGCAAGTCTGTTCACAACATCGTTACTATATAAATAAAGACCTAGTGGCTGAGATCCAGGATAAGTCTCTAGACTGAAAGTATAGGGCCAGTGGCACAAGTGCCTGCCTGGAAAACACAAGGTCCTGAGTTTGATTCCCAGTACTAAAAAAAGAAAAAAGTATATACTGGGCCAGAGATACAGTTCGGGGGTTGAGGATATAGCTCAATGGCACAAGTACTTGCCTGGCAAGTGCAAGGTCCTGAGTTCAATTCTTGGTATCAAAAAGAAGTATATGTCTGCATCTAGAAGGGCATATATTTTTATACTATATGTTGAAGGCTTTTGGTATATACTGCCTAAAGTTACAGCCACCAGGTTTTTCACATACCATTGTGCTGAACTGGGCTACTTCTACAAGAAGATTCTAAAGAAAACTTTTTAAGAAAACTAATCCTGAATGCAAGAAATTTAACAATGAGTATTGCATGGATCAAACTCATCTGCTGTTGCTTTAGAGCTCTTGTACACACCTTGCCATTCGTCTACAAGTGGAGGAAGGCCTGGGTGGGTTCCTGTCTTCTCCAAGCACAGCTACTGTGAGCCACACCTGGATTCCATTATGGCAAATTAACTGTCTGCAGAACAGAAACATTGGAGCTGGGGATATAGATCAGTGGCATAAGCGCCTGCCTAGCAAGCACAGGGTCCTGAGTTCAATCCCCAGTACCGCCAAAAACAAACAAAAAAAAAAAAAAAAAAAAAAAAAAAAAAAAAAAAAAAAAGGAAAATGTTTGGGCTGGAGGTATAGCTCAGTGGTGTAAGTGCTTGCCCGCTAAGCACTAAGGCCCTGAGTTCGATCCCCAGTACCGGAAAAAAACAAAAAAAAAAAAAAGGAACAGAACAGAAACATGGTATGGGTATATTTTAGCCCCATTGATGCTCAGGGACATATATGCAAAAAATGTTCCATGGACCAGTAAGTGGGTTAAAAATCACAATTTTACACTTTTGCAGAAGTGTATACACCTTGCTGTTTGTTGTACCAAGTGGGTGAACATGAAGATTGCTTCTGGTATCCCTCAGGCACAGCTATTTAGATGCACAGTCAGCTACCATTATTCTAAAGTACATAATTTCATTAGAAAAGTATGGAATGGGTTATGGTAACCCACAAGAATGCCCCAAGGGCATTATTTTTTTCCAGCATCAGATTCATTTATTTTCGAGTCTTGAGCTAATTAATTATCATGAACATAGATCAATAGCAAAATTGACAGGCCAAAAACATGAAAAAAACATAAGACAATTGTACTAAATCAAGGTATACTTTTAGTACATTGTCCATGCTAGATTACAACACCATTTTTTCTCTTTCTTTTTTTTCCTATTGTCTGTCTTTTATTTTGTGTTTTCCTTATATATTGGGCTGCTCATATGAGAGAAATCATGTCATATTCAACCTTGTATGTCTGATATACTTCACTTAACATTATAGTCTCAAGGTGCATCCATTTTCCTATAAATGACTTGAATTACCCTTTTTTATGACAGGGTAGTATCCCTTATGTGTAAATACTACATTCAAAACTAAACTCTGGCTGGGCACAGTGGTGCACACCTATTATCCCAACACTCAGAAGGCTGAGGCAGCAGGATTGCTGTGAGTTAAAAGCCAGCCTGGGTTACACAGTGAGTTCAAGGTCAGCCTTATCTACATAGTGAGACCCTGTCTCAAAAAAAAAAAAAATCTCAACTCTATAATAAAAATGCAATGCAATGCTTAGAAGTTCTTGTTATATTTTTTATGTTTCATAAAAATTTTCATAAAAGTTCTTAACTTGCCCAATAAGTAATAAATCCTATTTTACAAAGAAAGGTCTACTTTCAAGATACTCTTTTTTATGATCCCTTAAAAGCTGGATATTATTAACTTTTCATATTATATTACTACTACACATAAATAAGATACTCTGGTACATTCTGTAAGTCAAATGATGCTATTTTGATAAGATATTTTGAATCTCTGCTGTAAAATATTAACAGTGAAAATAATGAAAATGTTGGTATACTTAGATACCTACATTTTCTAAGAGAATTTGACTTATATGAAAATTATCAAATATATATAATAGGCCTTATTCTACATATGTGGTCAATTCTCTGTTATTGTTGTGTGAAATACCACCATGATTCCATATTATTATTTTACTACAGTTAAAGTACAAAGATGCTCCCTCCCCTAAAAAAGGGCTCAAGCTCTTCATATCCTTCTTTAATCATTAACTTTTTCTTTCTGTACTGGTCTCCCAAAGAGTATCCCAGTATACCTTACCTTCTGTAGTGTTAAGTCACCATTACCACCCACATATCTTTAGAACAACATTTCTCAAACTTGTTTGCACATTAAAAACACTTAGGAAGCAGCCAGGTGTGGTGAAACATACCTGTAATCCCAGCACTCTGAGGCAGGAGGATCCAAAATTTGAACCAGCCAGGGAATTTAGCAATTTTAAAAATCCTGTTTCAAACCAGGCGTGGTGGAGCACACCTGTAATCCAGCATTCAAGAAGCTGAGGCAGGAGGATTGTTGCAAGTTTGAGACCAGCCTGGGCTGCAAAGTGAGCTCAAGGCCGGCCTGAACTGCACAGTGAGACCCTGTCTCAAAAACGACAAAATAATAATAATAATAATAATAAATAAATAAAAATAAAAATCCTATTTCAAAAAGTACTTAGCCTGAACCAGATCAGTTAAGTCAGTATCTCTGAAGATAATAACCCTGTTTTTTTCAGTAATCACCATATCTATCTATCTATAAATATATCAGTCTATTTTATTAACACTTTGTCCATTGTTCTACTCTTGGTTTTGGTTGGGGTTTTTTCCCCTATACTTTTAGCTATTTCTTTGAAGTACTCTTTTGGGAAGTTCTTCAGTCTAAATGTAACAGCTTTTTATTCTCTTAGGCCAGAGATGAAATCTTCATGACTAACACCGTTTTGGGTCTGCCTAAGCAACTTCCCCTCCCACTTGTCTCCCAGACTCCCTGAACCAGTCATACTGGTCTTCTTTTCCTTCTGTCTACTACAGTTCTGCAAGTTTCTTCTGTATGCAAATGTGCTGTGTGATGATCTGCATCTTGTCATACTAAGTTTTTTCTACCTCTCAGCCTCATATCACATTTCACTTTTCCTCGCTCACTGTATGCAGACACATGGTCCCTTTTGCTGTCTCTAGGATTCCAAGCTGAGCCCCCTCGCCCTATATCTTCATGTTGATTAGTTACCCTTGTCTAGAGAAATATTCTCCACGTTGACAGTCTGGCTCTTTCTTCAGGACTCAGATTTAATGTCTCGTTCCCAGAAGAGCTTGTCCTCCTCATACTGCTTCCACAGTAACCTTATTCTTTGCAGTTGCATCTTCTTAGCAACAGTATGTAGCAATGCCAGGCACCTGATAGCTGTTCAATAAACATGAATTTTAAAAATATGAATAACTGGATAAGTAAAACTATGATATTCATGGTATCAAAATACATCTCTGCTACTCAGGAAATTCCAAACTCAACAGCATAGGCACTTGTAATCCTCATAAGCATGATTCAGAAACTGCCTTGTGCTGATTCCTACTTTTACTCTGAAGTGCATCCAATTTTTATCATCCCTGAGTGAGCAAATGATTAACCTAAGACCATCTGTTTTCAATCAGTATGTACTAGTGAAACATAAAGTAATCATAGGCTGTCTGTAGTCTACGGTCATCTGAAAGCTATAAGGTTTTGATGATGGACAGATTGCAAAAGTGTGGTGAGTGTGTATCTCTTTGGAAACTGGCTAACAAGAAATGAAGACTCCAAGAAAGACCTGTACAGCAGTGGGAATGTATAATCTATAAAGCCATGCAATTTCGTTTGCTACTGAAATCTTCAACTTCCATAAATACTTTACATTCCATGCATTCCTGGTAAAACCCTATCTGGTAAAAGACAGTAAGTAGGACTAAGGTTGTGGATTATAATGAAATAAGAGATATTGAAAGGATGTATGTTGCAGATTAACTCAGATGTGTGAGGTATGTGTGGGGAATGAATGATAGTAAGACCACAGAGCAGCTGTTGTTGGGTAAACCACAGTGGAACAAGCTGCAAATCATGACAGGGGAAATGCTTTAAAAATGCACACTGATCCTTTGGTAAGTAAACTGATACTACATATTATGAGGCACTGCAATTCTAATCCTGGGAATTTGTCCTGATGAAATAAAAGAATAAAATGAAAAATGCACAAAGATGTTCATAGCAAAATGTTTTAGAACTAAAAATTAGAAATTATCTAGTTAATAATATGAGAAGTACAGACAAAACTAAGTATATCAGTGAAACATTATGAAAACAATTAAGATGACAGGAAAATAGGGAAGTTTTACAAAATAATAATAAAGAGTAGAAGCTGGGAATGGTGGCACATGACTGTGATCCCATCTACTTGGGAAGCTGGGGCAGGAGAATCACAAGTTTGAGGCCAGTCTGAGTAGCTTAGCAAGACAGTGTCTCAAAATAAAAATGAAGGGCTGGGGATATAGCTCAGTGGCATAAGTGCCTCCCTGGCAAGCACAAGGTAGTGAGTTCAATCCCCAGTACTGAAAAAAAAAAAAAAAAAAAATCAAAATCAAAATAGGGCCCAGAATGTAGTTTAGCACTTGCTGGATTCAACTCCAGTACTGAGAAAATCCATCAATCAGTCAATAAGCACAATTGCATGCCAAAATTACATTGAGTTGTACACCTATATATCTAGCTTGGTAAACATTGAAAAGGGGTAGATATGAAAAGAGAATGATGGATTTTAAAATTTTTATACTTTTTAATAATACTGTTAAATTGATTAATTTTTTAAGCCTTTTTTTTTTTTTTTTGGTACCAGAAATCAAGCTCAGGACCTTGCCAGGCAGGCACTTGTGCCATTGAGCTCTATCCCTGGCCCTTTAAACTGGTTAATGTTAACTCTTTAAATTGCTTAAATGTTAATTGCAAATTTGCAAAGATGTACAAAATATTTTAAAATTCTCTTCATTCAGATTCACTAGATTTTAACATCTAATATAACTAGAATACAATGGTCACAATCAGGAAATTAATGATATGATACTTTTACCTGTTCTGCAGATCTTATTCAAGTGTTCTATTTTATTCCACTACTGTTGTGAGTACAGGATCAAACATTCCATTGAGTTTTCATGTCTCCTGCCTCTCCAGTGCAGGACAGTTTCTTGGGTTTTGTCTCGGTGTCCGCCTTTCGTACTTGCCCCTATGCAGTTCCACAGGGCTCTATACTTAGGGCCGCATGCTCTGGTGCTTTTATGTTGAAGTTCTTAATCATTGTTGCATCTTTTTTTTTTTTTTTTTTTGGCGGTACTGGGGATCGAACTCAGGACCCTGCGCTTGCTAGGCAGACGCTTACTCCACTGAGCTATATCCCCAGCCCTCTTAATCATTGTTGAAGAAGGAACTTTACATTTTAATCTGAACTAGTCACTGTATACATATAACACTGAAGGTTATACATGCCTCACCTGCTGATCCTGTAAAACTTTGACATTTTTTTTCCCCTTTGAGACAGGGTCTCACTATGTAGCCCTGCCTGACTTTGACCTCATGGAGATCATCTTGCCTCAGTCTCCTTGGTATTGAGAAAACACGTGTGTGCCAATACATCTCACCAACTTTGACACTTGAAGGTTGGCCAGTTACTTTGTAAGATATCCCTGAATTTTGTTTTGTCTAATAATTCCTCATAATTAAATTCAGGTTTTATTTGAAACATCACAATATTTGTGTTTTTAATGTATGAATTTTTAAAAACAAATTTAATTTCAAATTTTTAATAAGTAAATTAATTTAGGGTGTGTATTTTTGGTAAGAATATTATTCAATATGGTTGCATCATTCCCCATGCATCATATCAAGAGGCATATAATTTTGATTTACCTCAATACTGATCAATACTGAGGATATTAACCTTAATAACTTAGTGAATACAGTGTCTGCCAAGTTTCTGCACTGTAAAATTACTATTATTTCCTTTTTAGGAATTTTTTGAACAGATTTTTCTTATCTTTTTGAGACAGGATCTCACTATGCAGTTCAGGTTGGCTTTGAGCTCACTTTGTAGCCCAGGCTGGTCTCGAACTTCAATGATCCTCCTGTCTTAGCCTCCTGAGTGTTGGGATTACAGGCATGCACCACCATGCCTGGGACTTTGTGAACAGATTTTTGTGTTCATTTTTTTAAATAGACAAATATATATGTGGCATGTTGTTTTAAAATATGTATTAAAGAAGAAGTATTTTATGATAAATACATTGTATCTGTTTCTCCTTTTTTGTGGTGCCTAAAACATTTATTAATATATTTGCCAAATGGAGTCTACCTTCATATTCTTTCTACATTTATTTGAAATTCTGTGATATGGAAAAGTTTCGCATTTCCCTCCACTTACTTATCTATCCATTTGTTTATTTAAATTAGATTCTTGTTTTATTCTATGTGCTATAAAATACCAATAGCTGCTGTCTTCCATATCCCCATTCTGACGTCAGATCTAGGCTGTCCTATCAGAAATCTCCTTGATCTTGTGCTAGCAGAATAGAAGATAGGATTCTCTGATTTGTACAGATGCAGCGCTGAGAAGCTGTTCTAAGTACGTGTCCTGGCCATGATTGACAGATTGTGCCCACTTGCACAGCTGATTTGCCACACCCTAATCTCTTGCCTCAATATTGTCCAGTTCACATTTGCCTCCATGTGCCTTTTGTTTAAACCTATCATAGACCTATAATGTCATGTTTTCTATAATTAGCTGTTGTTGGGCCGGGGATATAGCTCAGTGGCATAAGTGCCTGCCTGGCAAGCACAAGGTCCTGAGTTCAATCCCTGGTTCTGCAAAAAAAAAAAAAAAAAAAAAAGATAAAACTGGCTGTTGTCTACCTACATGAAAATTCTCTAATCTTTAGTGGTAAGAAATAAAAATTGTGTTTCAATTGCAGTGCTTACCAAAGTCTCAGTAAAAATCCTCAATATAGTAATCATTGTCCCTGACTTCGGTGGTTTAAAAAATCACCTTTTTTCCCCCCCAGTGCAGGAGATTGAACCCAGGGCCTTCCCCATGATAGGGAAGTGCTCTACCCCTGAACTACACCCCTAGCCAAATATCCACAATTCTTTTTACACTACTCCTTTAATTTACCTCTGAAGTGTGGTCTGGATTAAGTGGATATCTTGCAACAACTGGACTGGGAAACAGAATGTTTTTAAAAGGCATTAAACTTTCCTTTGGTCTTTCCTGGATGACATTCTCCTGGGGACACCATCTACTTTGTCATGTAGTCAAATGGAGAAGTTCGCATAGTGAGAAACCGAAGCTTTGCTAAAGCCATAAGGTTGCATCATCTAGAAGTTAATCTTGAAGCCTTGGTAAAGTCTGCAGGTAGCTGCAGTTCTAATGACACCTAGAACAAAACAGCCAAGCCATACCTAAAATCTAGACCCACAAAAGCTGTGTAATAAATGTTTATTATTGTGTTAAGTTGCTAAGTTTTAGAGTAATTTGTTAAGCAGCAGTAAGTAAATCCTTCACTTACCGGAACTGACATACAACAACATCGTTATGTCAGTTTTAAAGCCAGTTGTTCATGTCCTTTCACTTTCACTTCCTCCATCACTCACTTTTGCCACCTCCAAATGCTACCAAATCTCTTTTATCTGGGTACTAAAAAGATGCTCGGTTTGACAGCACATATACTAAAACTGGTTGCTAAAAAGTCCTTAATAGCACATGGAAAAGTCTTATCCTCACTGGATTCAAGAAAGAGATTTCTTAGGTGCAAATTTTTACCTTCTTTCTAGTGTGCTATTTTAGGAGAGACACTCTGAATCATCCAGACCTCTCCTTGGTCTCCTAGATGTCCACTTACCGGAGTTATGTATCCATTTATTTGAACAAGTGGATTTTAAATATAATCAGCAGCATCAGCTTGAACAACAAATGAAAATAATCAGAAGAGAAAGTGTTGGGAGTGTGCACGTAAGACCATCATCAGAAATATTTCCAAAACCCATAGCCAGAGGAAGAGAATCCCTTCGATGAAGCAGGTGTGGCATTGTGGAGAAGTGTGAGGGTAACACAAGTGACACCTTAGATATCAGTGTCATTCCATAGTGTCCTCACTGCTCAGCTACACTTCCCAGCGACCGCAGAATAGAGGCCTAGAGACAATACAGCCTTGTTTTACAGAGCATTCATTCACAGACAGCTCCCTGCGGAGTCTGGTACAGAGAGGAGAGTGAGTAACTTTTGCCTCTGCAGGCACTATCAGAAACTGTACACGACTTTGTGCATAGACTCAGGGATTTTGAAAGGCAATGAGGAAATAAAGAGCGGCTCTGAATAGCTGACATAAGTAAACAAAGAGGAAACACCACAATTTATCCGCAAAAATCATAAACGGGAAAAATATAAATCACAAACTTAAGAAAATCCCCCTTTAATTTCCCCATGATCTATAATATTACAGATTGGGGAAACAGCTTCAGATCTTTGATGCTTTTTGCTGAAAAACTACTCCCACTAGTGAGACTGACATCTTGCTACAGTTCCTACCTAGTGTAAACACAGAATTTGCTATGCTACACCTAATCTTCTGATTCTTAACTAAATAAAATTAACTGAAGTTTAAAACAATATTTATCTCATGCTATTGTTAAGGATAAAGTGAAATACTTTACATTAGATTGAAAGCATAAAAATGTTAAGTGGTAGCTATAAGGCTGGAGTTCCCAGTGTTTGACTAAGTCCAAGTGTTATGGGTTGAGTTGTAGCCCCCAAAAGATATAGTAGTCCCCCAACCCACAAAGTTTCTTCACCCAGTTCCGAGACTACACTTCTATAACTTTTATTAAGGTGTATGTTATACTTGTGCTTTGGAATTCTTAGTTATTATTGCTCATCTTAGCCAGCTTAATTTGTAAATTAGCCTTTATTATAGATATATCTGTCTAGAAAAAAACAATATGTAGAGGGTTTTAGTATTATTCCTGGATTCAGGTCTTGGAACACATCACCTAAAAGAGGACTACTGTACTTTTAAACCCTAAATCCAGTTACCACTGAATACAAGGTTATTTGGAAATAAGGTCTTTTCAGATATACTCAAGTTAGGATGAGTTTGCTAGGGTGGACCCTTAATCCAGTATCATTAGCGTCCTTATAAGACAGCCACGTAGGACAGTGCTAGGTAAAGACACAGACAGAGACGGGAGCAATGCATCTATGAGCCAAAGAATGCCAAGGATTGCAGGAGAAGCAAGGCCAGAGGCATGCAACAGATTTTCTCTCAGAGCCCAAAAAAGGAACCACACGCATTGGTTTCAAACTACTAGCTTAAAAAAAAATTCAAACTTCTAGTCTCCAGGTCATGAGAGAATAAGCTGGTTTTTAGGCCACCCAAACTTGTATTTTTGTAATGACAGTCTTCAGGAAATAATACACAAGGATTTGAGTGAAAGTGGTTTACTCTGAAGGTAAGTGCGGGAACTACTGAAAATAGAGTAGTGTGACTGGGAAGAGAAGGGTACTGATATAGCGTGATAAGGAGTAGGTTGTCTCTGTAGGTGAGGCTCAATCCCTTTGTTTACTTTGGGAGATAATGTGGAAGACGCATCAGAGCTGTCCTCTGTCTGAGGAGTTAATGACATTGGTATAATTATTGGCAAAAACATAGGTGTATTAGTTTTTTTATGATTGCTGTAACAAATTACTACAGATGTGGTGGCATAAAACAGAAATTAATTCTCTCCCAGTTTTGGAGGCTCGGAGTCTGAAATCCTTATCACTGAGCCTCTGTAAGGGAGGATTTGTTCCTTACTTCCTCCCCTTCCTGGTGGCTGCTGACATTCTTTCCTAGTGCCAATCAGACTGAATCTCTGTAGTCACACTACCTTCTTCCACTTGCCTGTCTCTTATAAGGACACATGTGATTGCTCTCCAAGGTAGTCTCACTATCTCAAGATTCTTACTTTAATCACACTTTTACCCATGTATGGGAACATTCATAAATAGATTTCCAGGACTCTGTAGCTTTGGAAGATATTTTTTCAGCCTACTACAACTGGCGTATATATCCTTTGTGTTTTATTTTCATCTTTTAGAGACAAGGTCTCTCTATGCAGTTCAGGCTGGCCTTGAGCGCACTTTGTAGCTCAGGTGGTCCCAAACTCGCAATGATCCTCCTGCCTCAGCCTCTTCAGTACTGGGATTACAGGCGTACGCCACCATGCCCCGCTTATGTATCCTTTAATAGTTATTTGATGTTGGTTAAAAGCTGCACCCAGTAGTAGAAATCTTGGCACTTGTGCTCTGTTATGCAGGTGTCCAAAAAAAATCCTTAATTTACAAGCTAGCAGAGAATGTTTTGGTATGTATAGAATTGGATGTATAGATGAGACACCAACAGCATTTATTATGTCATTTTTATTATTTACGAAGTTTTTGCTAAGTAGTTTATTTAATTAAGTATAATTTGCTAAGTAATTAATTTAAGTATAATTATTACTAGCTATTTTAACTTAATTTTTTATTTTTATTAGTAGATGTTTGCAATATATAATGTTTACATTCTTTGTGTGGAGTTGGTACCTGTACGTAACACATTTTAATTCCTTTTCTCATCCCATTTTCCTCCTTTCCTTACCCCCTCCCTCCATCTCTTGATCTCATTTATTTTGTTTTATTTGTTTATCTTTTTGAGACAGGGTCTTGCTGTGAGTTCAGGCTGGCCTTGAGCTCACTTTGTAGCCCAGGCTGGCCTTGAACTCTTTTTTTAAAAAAAATTTATTTATTTATTGTTATTATTGGTTTTATTTCTTTAATGTATGTGGTGCTGGGGATCGAACTCAGGACCTTGTGCATACAAGGCAAGAACTCTACCACTGAGCCACATCCCCAGCCCTGGTCTCGAACTCTTGATGACCCTCCTGCCTCAGCCTCCTGAGTGCTGGGATTACAGGCGTGCACCACCATGCCCAGCTCCTTCCCGTTTGAGAAAGATCTATCTTCTTACTTCCTGTTATCTGTCTTTTATTTTACTCTTTATATTTTGGTTTTCCCATAAGAGAAACTATATGATATTTAAACTGGTACATCTGATTTATTCCATAACATTATGGTCTTAAGGTGCATCTGTTTTCCTACAGACAGCTCAGGTTTGTTCTTCTTGATGGTTGAGCAGTTCTTTACTGCGGGTATGCACCACATTTTCTTTGTCCTCTCATCTGTGGCTGGGCATATACACATGTCCAAACTTAGCTATTATGGATTGTGCTGCTATAAACATGAATATGCATGTATCACTATGTATAATATGATGTCTTTAACCCTTTGAAGAAAATACCTAGAAGGGGACTAGCTGAATCAAATGGGATCTCAAATTTTAGGTTTTTGAGGAATCTCCATGCTGATTTCTTTTCTTTTTCTTTCTTTCTTTCTTTCTTTCTTCCTTCCTTCCTTCCTTCCTTCCTTCCTTCCTTTCTTTCTTTCTTTCTTTCTTTCTTTCTTTCTTTCTTTCTTTCTTTCTTTCTTTCTTTCTTTCTTTCTTTCTTTCTTCCTTTCTTTCTTTCTCCTTCCTTCCTTCCCTTCCTTCCTTCCTTCTTTCCTCCATTTGTTTGTTTGTTTGTTTGTTTGTTTTGAAACAGGCCCTTACTGTGTTGATCATTCTGGTCTTGAACTTACTATATAGCCCAGGCTGACCCCAAACTCACAGCAATCCTGGCTTAACCTCTTGAGTGCTGGAATTATAGGCATGAACCACCACACAAAGCAATCTTTTGACTTTTAGTCTATGTTTTTTTTTGGGGGGTGGGATCTAAGTGTTTCTTATATGGAACATACAGTTGGATTTTACTTTTTGATCCATTCCTCCAGTCTGTGTCTTTTGATTAGGGAATCAAGGCCATTCTCATACAGAGTTATACTGATAGTTATTGCCTTATTGCTTTCATTGCCTTGTTTTCCTCTTGTTGATTCCCTATCTTTTCCTTCTACTTAACTGCTTACCTACCTTGTGTATTCATTCTATGAAACCTTTTGTCATTGTGATCATTGTTGTCTCCTTCTAGGGCACTGGTGCAGAACCTGTGACATTTGTGCCACAGAGGGTTGTTTGTATCACTGAAAGATCTAAGGGGTTCACCATTACTGTTCTAGGGTTCCCTTGAGTACTTTTTGGAGTGCTGGTATGGTGGTCATAAATTTCTTTAGGTGCTCTTTATCATGAAAATATCTTATTTCTCCATCAGTCTTGAAAGATAGGCTGGGAATATCGCTCAGTGAAATAATTACCTGCCTGGCAAGCACAAGGTCCTGAGTTCGATCCCCACTACCTCAAAAAAAAAAAAAGAAAAGAAAGAAAAGAAAAAAAGGAAAAACTCTTTTAAAAAATCTTGAAAGATAGAGTTTTTAGGGTATGTGGATCTGTGTTGGAAATTGCTTTATTTTAGGGGTCAAAACACTTTATTCCAAACTCTCCTGACCTTTAAGGTTTGCATTGAGAAGTCTGGCATAATTTGAATGGGTTACCTTTATAAATGATTCCTTTTCTCTAATAGCTTTTAAGATTATATTGTTGGGTTGGGCTTCTGGGGTTTTGACTATGATGTGTTGTGGAGAGATTCTTCTCTGATTATGGCTATTTGGGGTTCTATATGCCTCATTTATGTGTATGTTAAATTCTTTTTCCTTATTTGGAAAGTTTTTTGCTATTATTCAGTAAATAAGTTTTTGTACCATTAATGCTTTCTTTTGATTTTTTAATAAATTCTAATTAATCTTAGTGTTTTTTGCTTTATCTATGAGCTGTTTGACCCATTCTTTATATTCTCTTGTTTTTAGGTATATCTCTTAATAATTGGTCACCCACAACAGCCCTATCTTCTAGTTCTGACCCTCCATCCTCACATTACACTTTTTTTTTGTACCGGGAATCAAACTAGGGACCTTGCACTTGCCAAGCAGGTGCTTGTGCCATTGAGCTATATCCCCAGCCCTCTGTCCTCACATTGGTTACTTCAGCTGCCCATAGTTTTGAAAGAACTTTTAAACACTTATATTTCTATTCAGAGACTTTTTACGTACTGTAATTCTTTTCCATGGTTGTCAGTCATGGTTTGCATTGTTCTATTTAGTTCTGTCAGCTTTTTATTAGTGTTTTCTGTAGACTCACTGATTTTTTTCAGATTCTTTTATTTGGCCCAATATCTGTTTACCTATATCCTCTGTGAACTTGCCAAATGCCTTACTGATCTTTTTTGTTATCTTCCCTGATATCATTTCAAATAATTCAGCTGCATTGGTTTTGGTTTCCTTCTTCTTTGATGCCTCATGGATTAGCTTTGGGGGAGTTGAAGCTTTCTGTGGCATGTTCTTGTCTCCTTGTTTCTCTCTCTTTCTCTCTCTTCCTGTGTGTGTGTGCATGTGTGTGAATGTATGTTTGTGTATTGAGGCTTGCAGATTGGCAGTATTGGAAAGCTTTGTTTCTAGCATAGACCCTTCTTTAATTAATGCCTACTTTTCATGTGTCCTCTAGGTGTGGCTCACTATTGACCTTTGCCTCTGTCTCAGGATCCAATTGCCTTCATTTACTTGGAATGGGAGGTTGAAATGTATTTGACCCAGTACCCAGTTCTCCTAAAATGAGCCATTGCATTTTTAATAACTTGAAGGATATCCAGATATTGGCATTTCATGAAAACTCATTAATAGCGATAGCTATGTCATATTGGATACAGTAAGAAGGTCAGCATAATTATAGCATTAAATACAAACTGAATTTGATAAATCCTAAGGACCAATAATGGGCCACTCTTAAACATAGAAAAGAGATGTATAATTATAGTATGGACATTAAGAACAACCAAATGTTGATTTATTATTGACCAACTATTGACATAAATATCTTCTAAGTAGAATGACTTTATGTTTACTAACAGTAAAACGGTATTCAACAGCAATAGCATAAACTTAACTTGCTACTTAGAGATTCATAAAACTTAGTAGTTATATTATTCAAAGTAGAGGGTACAGAATCAGAGAATGAAAAAAGCAAAATTTGAAAAACCAATCAATGGGATATGAGAAGGAGAAGACAAAAGTGAGCTGAGGGATCTCATCAAGGAAAAAGGAAATTAACAGTGTCGGAGAATAGTCACAGGAAAGAATGAACAAGAAAAAAGATAAAAAGCAAAATATAGGAAATGAGAGATAAGACAGAAGAGGAAAAAACTGGAAAGTGGAAAACAAAAAAGGAGAGAAAAGAAACTAAGGAAGAAAAAAGAAAAAATCCTCCTATTCCCCATCAAAACCTGATAAAGGAAAAATAAAAATAATAAAAAATAGAACGGTCTAAAAAAGGTTGAATCATAGAAGAAAATTCCTGTGTTTTTCATTGAGTGGTTTGTGCCCCAAGATCTGCAGTGTTCGGATCCAGCCATGATTTTCTCCACCCAGCTTTAGGGACTATGGGTTTTTGAGGTGCCCTCCTTGTACACAAGCCCATCTCTCCATTCTTCCCATACCATGGTTATCATCCAAGCCATGGTATGTCCTTGCTCCCATTGGTAGATGGTAAACATGATCAGAGCTCTGGTCTCAGTTGGATTTAGGTGACCAGGTAGGATTCCTAGTGGACTGTTGGACTTCATGTTAATAGTTGTGGGGTCTGGTTGCTCCCTTCTCTCCCTGGGCATTGGCCTCATGTAGGAATAGATTTGTTGATAAGTCCTTGCCTCTGTTGCCCCATGCCAAAGTGAAGTTAAATGTGGAGGTGGTTTGAAATTTGTGGAATGTTGCACTCTGTTGGGAGTACACTGTGTGTAGGCTGTGGGCCTACTTACTTGTGTCAGGCAACTTAATCTCTTGGTGGACCAAATGAGACATTATCTGCATAACTTGTGTGACCTTGCTGTGCATACTTTGTCCCATGTACCTTTGTCATTGCTACAGTTTCCTTTTAAGTATATATTACTCTGTCATTTTCTCTAAAGGAGCTTTTCTTCATGGTTTAATAACTATAGATCTCTTCTAGTATTCTCTATTTGGTTATGCATAATTATCTTTCTCAACTATATACTTTTTGCTCAGCTATATCTTAACATTGTTAAAGTTAGAGACTATGACATATATCTCTTCAAGTTCTTGATGCTGGAATTTTGGAGATTTGCATTAATAATACCATACCATTTAATAATTTTTTCACTGGGGAAATAAAATATCTACTTTGAACCTGTGTATGGGCTTTTGGTTTCTACATGGTAAGCAGTCATTTGAAGGAAGACTGAAGGCACAATCACATAGGAACAGATATATTAGAATGAAATCCAATTCCAATCAAATACTAAAATTCAGATAGTTTGTTCACAACTCTACATTTCTGAGAGGATAGTTCTCAAGTGACACAATGTCATGATCATAAAAAACTCACATTATAAGATGTCACAAATGGAATCATTACTACCTCTGGCTTAGTTATTTTTCTCTTGTTGCTGAGACAAAATACCCTTTCCTCCCTTAAGAAAGGAAAGGTTTATTTAGCTCACAGTTTGTGGAGTTTTCAGTCCATAATCAGCTGGCTCCAAGGAAGGGTGGCATGGCACAGGGGCAATAGCTCAAGGAGTCAGAAGACAGCAAAAGCAACAAGAGCAAAAGGAGGGGTGGTCCTTTATACCCACACCATCTCTATGCCCTCCTTTTGCAAAGGCTCAGGATGAATACAAAGTAAGCACCCTGGCTTCCTGCTGAGTCACATAGTTAACTTTCTAAACTTCTCAAGTTGACACAATGAACAACATCCTAGAGTGGTAAGGGCACATCCTTTTCACCCCAGGATGTAGAATTGCTGAGTTACTTAGTTAAACTTCTAGACTCCCAAGTTGATCCAATGTATCAGTCATAACAACCTCTTAATAGTTTTTGATTTCTATTGAATTCGTTGGTAGCCATGCAACTGAGTTCTAGGTCCTTGATAATAGGTTCCAAATTATAAGTTGATTCCTTTTACAAATCTGTAGGTGAAAGATCTAGAATTCTATAAGACTGACATCTCAGAATTATTTTTATTAAAGTCCTTTGATTTGGTACTTGAGGTAACTTTAAATCATAGTGAAATATTTCTTTCCTTAACTACTGTATTTTGCCAAAGATATAAACAGAGATTCTGGACTCCTATTCTCTCTCAAATCTTAAGAAATGAAACATAAAGAGGGTTGAACATGGTTAAGCACTTTGACCTGAGGGAGGATAGGTATTGGACAACTCGATGGGCTACTACTCTCAATGATTTGTAGTGATAGAATTGTTGCTTTTGTTTTTGCCTATTAAATATCTTTCCCAAGGTCGCACTAGGGTGAGCTGTCATGCAACTTTCCTGATCCTTTTACAAGATAATCCGGGATGATGACACTTTTGTTTTCTAATTTGAGATACAAAGGGATGGGCTTCTTTCACCATCATATTGATATTCCTAAGAGGCAAACATTCTAGTTCCCTGTTATAAATTACATAAATTATCTCATGGGCTGGAGTACCAGAATCTATATTGTATCACACCAGTTTAGTGGCAGTTTTCAAATATGTTTGTTTATAAAAGAAGCAGGAGGGATAGGAGGAGGAGGAGGCAAAGAAGGGGGAGGAAAGATAAAAATAAGAAGAGGGGGTGAAGGAGAAGGAGGAAGAACTATATAATATGGTGAAAGGCCATGAAAGCCCTGGCTTTTTCTCTGGGGCGTTGGGATCCTAACTCTGTATGCCTGAATGAAGTAAGGAATTTTTGAAGAACTGCAAAAGAAAAAGTAATTTACTTTTCAACACAGTGAAGTTTCATGGTTTTCATGAAGAGATGCCTAAAAGGCTGCTGACTATAAGACTGTAGCTTTGAAGAGAGGTGTGGGCTGAGCAAAACATCTTTGCAATAGACAGGTTGATGAAAACATTCTGGAAGGGCAAATAGAACAAGAAGGGAAATCGAAAACGGGCCAAGAGTAGAACCTGAGAATCTCCTACATTGAACAGGCATGAAGACAAAGGAATGGAAGTAGAAGGAGAACCTTCAGAAGGGTGTTGGGAGGGCAAAGGAAAACATTCTAATGTGACAAACATTCCAATATATACATATATAGTATAAAATGCTATAGAGAAAGATCCAGTGAAGTTAAAAAATGAGAAATGTAATGTTACGTACACTTAGAAAACTCATACAATTTGATCTTAATGAAATCAGTTTCAGTGAAATGTTATAAGCAGAGTCGGATGGGTTCTTTATTTTTGAGACAGGGTCTCACTGTGTAGTTCAGGCTGGCTTTGGGCTCACTACATAGCCCAGGTGGGCCTTGAACTCAGTGATCTTCCTGCCTCTGTCTCCCGAGTGCTGGGATTACAGGCATGCACCACTATACCCAGTTTAAGAGCTTTTTGCTTTGTGTTGTTTTTATTTGCTTGCTATACTGGAGATTGAACCCGGGGCAAAGAGATTTGAATATATTTAAGGGTTAAGGGGTAGAATATATTAGGAAAAAGAGGAAAAGAATGAAGAAAGGGTAATTATACAAGAGTCTGAAGAAGCTTGCCTGAGTTGGTTTTGAACTGGAATTACTTGGAAAGTCTAGATGGAAAGCTGAAAGGATGGCAGTGCCTAAAGATATGATGAAAGATCTGGGAAAGAATTCAGGCGCTTGAGAAGAACACAGGCTGGTGTTTTTCATTTGTCTGGTGAGGTAATACTCCAGTGGGACAGGCTCTGCTGTTCTTTCAGAGGAAGGGTGTGGAAGGACAGAGCAAAGGGAAACTGGGAGGAGGAAAGAATGCATTAGAAGGGGATTCTTGGTCTTTGAGGGGGGATGCAGACATTGGCAGATTCTTCTCAGTCTTTCTAAGACCAATGGCATCAATGACCTTAGAAATATTAGAGCCTGTGCTGGCTTTTTTTAACCTGCTCTGGATTGTGAGGCCAATTGTCTGAGGCATGAGTCACATGCTAGCTGGGCATAGTAGCATACACTTGTAATTCCAGCACTCTGGGAGGTTGAGGCAGGATTGCAGTTCAAGCACAGCCTGGGCAATTTGGCAACTTAGAGAGAGCCTGTCTCAAAATAAAAATTTAAAAAGATGTGGGGGGCTTGGAATGTAACTCAGTGTAAAGGCCTTGGATTCAATTCCTAATATTGGGGGGGAAATTCACATGCTTAAAACACACACACACCCCAGCAACCGAACGGGGAATCCTCCTTTCTTTCAGGAGCTATTCCTATTCCCCATTCTTCCATTCATATTTCCCGTTCCTTTTCTCCAATAAGTTTTCCTACTCTTTTTTTTTTTTTTTTTTTTTTTTTT
>PVLD010015366.1:0-48758 GCA_004027595.1 Dinomys branickii | reverse complement strand
TATTCTGATGCTGTGGGGTGGAACACTCTGTATACATCTTCTAAGTCCATCTGTTCACACTTTTGGTTCAGGTTTTTTATTTCTTTGCTGAGTTTCTGTCCAGTGGACCTGTCCCTTTGCGTCAGAGGGGTGTTTAGGTCCCCTATTACAATAGTGTTATTAGTTATTTGTTTTTTTACGTCTGTCAAGATTTGACTTGTAAAGTTAGGTGCTCCATGGTTTGGTGCATAAATGTTTAGGATTGTTACCTCTTCCTGTTGTAGCTTTCCCCTAACTAGTATGTAGTGGCCTTCTTTATCTCTTTTGATTGTTTTTGGTTTGAAGTTTACATTGTTTGCAAACATAATAGCTACCCCTGCTTTTTTCTGGGGACCTGTTGCAGGGAGAATTGTTTTCCAACCTTTAACTTTCAACCTGTGGATTTCTTTTTGAGTAAAATGTGTTTCCTGTATACGGCATATCGTTGGATTTTGTTCCTTAATCCAGTCTTGCAATCTTTTCCTTTTGACTTTTGAGTTGAGGCCATTTACATTAATGGTTATCATGGTTATATGTTGGCTTACTCTAGTCATGTTATGTACTTAAAATTTTCCTTCTTTTGCTGACTGTTTAATTATTTGTTCTGTTTAGGGAGTTATTTCTGTAGCTGTTCTTGGGATTGTGGTCTCTTTTTTCTCTGTCTAGAATATCTTTTAGTGCTTTTTACAATGCCGGTTTGGCACTCATGAAGTTCTTCAGTTGTTCTTTGTCGTTGAAATATTTTATTTCTCCATTGAATTTGAGGGATAATTTTGCAGGATACATCAGTCTGGGTTGGAAGTTGTTTTGTCTCAGAATCTGTAGTATCTCGCTCCAAGCTCTTCTTGATTTCATGGTTTCCGTTGAGAAATCTGCTGTGATTCTGATGGGCTTTCCTTTATAGGTGATCTGTTTCATTTCTCTAGCAGCTTTCAATATTGTGTTGTTTTGCTGGATATCTGGGATCTTGACTATTATATGCCTGTGTGTGTTTTTCTTTGGGTTATGGATCATTGGGGTTCTATATGCCTCGCTTAACTGAACTTCAGTATCTTTTACCTTGTTTGGGAAATTTTCTGCTATTATTTCATCAAATATTTCTTTTATATCATTTGTGAGATCTCCTGCTGTTTCACACACTCCTATAGTGCGAATATTGTTATGTTTTGCCTCATCTTGCAGCTGTTGGATTGACTTTTCTTGTGTCTTTGATGATATCATGAGATTCTTCCTTTCACTCTCATAAGCTGCCATGCTGTCTTCAAGTTCTGAAATTCTATCTTCGGTTTCATTTAAACGGTTTTGCATGCTTTCAGCGTAAGTTTTCAAATCCTGGCATTCTCTTTGGACCTGTTTCATTCTTGGTAATTCATTGCTAAATTGCTCTTGTAACATTTCCATTTGTTTCCTATTGTCTTCTATTCTTTTGTCTATTTCTTCTCTGTGTGCACAGAACATTTCTTCCATCATTGTTTTTAGCTCGTTTTTTTGTCTGAGAGATCATTATGGGTATGTGGCTTATTTCTGCTTTAAGCTCTTTTATGACATGTTGGAGTTGTTTCATTTTGGATGCAATCGTTTCATAACTTGCAGGTATGTGGTTTCCTGCTTCCCCTGTATCCTCACATTCAAAACTTGTTCTGGGTGGGCTTGAGTTTTGAGACTGCGTTTTGTTCCTCTGTTTTCCCATTTTTGGGTATCAGATTCAAAATGTGGAGCTATAAATTCCCCAGGCAGTTCAGCAGGCAAAGGTCTGCTGCAGAGGCTGCTCCAATGATTGCTTCTCTTTGGGAGAATGACTCTTAAGCTGTCTGCTGAGATTTCCGCTTGTACTCCCTACCCCGAGACCTGTCTGGGGCGTATAAACAGCTCACTGCCCCAGGGGTCTTGCAGACAGGCCCCTCAGGTGTTCCTCCCTGGGTGGAGCTCCTTCCCCCCTCACAAATCCCGTAGGGGCGCCTAACTAGCTCTTCCTACCTGGGAGATCCCGCAGTCCTTAAAGCTGATTTGATGTCACTCGCTGGGCACAGCTTCTTCCCGACTCAGGAATAACTTGTTAGAGCGCCCGCTCAACTCACCTTGGGACTGTGCAGACAGGAATGCCGTTCAGATGTATCTCCCTGGATCAAGCTTTTTTGCGACTCAGAAATCCCACCGATCACAGCGGATCCAGTTGGCGCGGCGCCGGCTGCGTGGGCAGGGCTCTGAGCGGGATCCCGGACCGCTGTCCAGATTGTCACAATCGGTCCCAGTAGCGTGTTCTCTGAGTTTCCTCTGCTCTGCTGCCTCCAGCAAATCCTGGTTACAGCCGCCTCCGAGTTGATCGGGTTCAGGAGCTGGAAGGGTCCGTCCCGCCGCAATCGCTCTCTCGGCTGTACGTGATTTGAGCCGAGCTGCCGCCCAAGTGCAGCACCGATCCCTCGGTCGCCCAGCTCTCAGGATCCACCCACTTCTCGCCGCGCGGCTTGTCCAGCCGGCCCTTTAATGCTCAGGCCGCGGAGGGCAGCCTGATCAGTTGGAATTTTGCAACTCAACCTGGGTTCGTGCAGACAGGAATGCCGTTCAGATGTATCTCCCTGGATCGAGCTTTTTCCCGACTCAGAAATCCCGCCGATCGCAGTGGCTCCAGTTGGCGTGGCACCGGCTGCGGGGTGGGGCTCTGAGCGGGATCCCGGACCGCTGCCCAGATTGGCACAATCTGTCCCAGTAGTGCGTTCTCTGAGTTTCCTCTGCTCCGCTGCCTCCAACAAATCCTGGTTACAGCCGCCTCTGAGTCGATCGGGTTCAGGAGCTGGAGGTGTCCTTCCCGCCGCAATCGCTCTCTCGGCTGTACGCGATTTGAGCCGAGCTGCCGCCCAAGTGCAGCACCGATCCCTCGGGCGCCCAGCTCTCAGGATCCACCCACTTCTCGCCGCGCGGCTTGTCCAGCCGGCCCTTTAATGCTCAGGCCACGGAGAGCAGCCTGATCAGTTGGAATTTTGCATCCACGGACCGGGCACCCACGCACGAAGGATCGGTCTCTGGGAGAGATTCCCTCTGCCGCTCACCTGGTTGCCATCTTCCCGGAAGTCCCAAATGATAGGGATTGACAGTGGTTGTTATATTACATGTTGTTATCTTCAGTGAAGTTGCTCAGATTACCAGATGTAAGAATGGAAAATTGATAAAACAATTGAAGGGAATAAGAAAATAGTAATTGAAAAGAATATTAGAGACAATATATAGTTTCACTAGACATGAATCTGTCTTTTTTTCTTGATTGAATTGATCTGCACATATATTCCCCTCACTATGTTTTGTCTTGTCTCTTGGGAATATTAGCTTAATTAAATTTATTCTTCTCTCTATTTCTTTGTTTGTCTTTTTGAGACAGAGTCTCACTATGCAGTTCAGGCTGGCCTTGAGCTCATTTTGTAGCCCAGGCTGGTCTTTAACTCAAAATGATCCTCCTGCCTCAGGGATTACAGGTGTATGCCACCATGCTCAGCCTTCTCTTTATTTTGTGTAAGGATACCTTTCTATTTCTTACGGGAGCGAGTGCTTATTGAGTGCTTCCTACGTTAGCCAGGAATTTCTCTTGACATTAATCCAGAATGGAATAAATAAGACCTTTATTCTCAAGGCGTTTTCTGTTCCCTAAAGGAAGCATGCTATAAAAGAAAAAAAATGAAAGAAAGGGCTAGCAGGATAGAGAGAATGTAATGCTTGAATAATGATTTTTCAACAGAGAAGTATTTGATCTGGGTTTTAAAGAAATGATAGGAGTTTATAAAGCAGAACATAGAGGAAAGGCACCCTAGAGATAAGAGCATAAAGACAAGGAGGGAAGTTTATGGTAAATTCAAGTATATGGTAGCTGGAAAGGAGAAGGAAATGAGGCTGAAATGATGGGATTTGTGGGATAAGACCAGATATAAAAAGTGTCAATGCCGTAGAAGTTATTTTAGACATTATTTTGTAGTAGTGAAAAGAACAGGTCTAGGAAGTGTTTTGAGAAAGGGAAAGGTAAATTTCAGGTGTTGCCTTAGGAATATTGTTGTATTCTATGGGTTAGAGAATATTCTGGGCTATAAAGTTCTTTTAAACAAAATTGTCATCCTATAGTAAGGGATGGTTATTCTCACTACTGTAAGTAAAACCCTGTTAAGATCTATTCAGTGGAAATATCTATTTGCACTAGTTCAATGAAAAATACAGCCCTACTCACACCACATGAATTTTTAATAGAAAAAAATACAGATGAACAATAAGGTAAAAATATTACTCCAAATCCCTTCACTCAAAGATAACTATAATTAGAAGTGTATGTGTGTGTGTGTGTGTGTATTTGTGGTGGAGAACTATTTTAGACACATTTTTTACATACTCTGGAAATATGCTTTATTCCTTTTAATATATCATAAATATCATTCTAAACCATTTGAATAAGTCTATGTCTCTTTCATTATTTTAATTGCTACCTGTATTATCAATGATTTGCTGTACTCTAAAATCTTTATTGTAAGGTTAATGTAAATCTATTGTAAGATTTCTTTCTTAATTGATAAGAGAAATCAAGTGGAAAATGGGAAATGCCCATGGACCACGAACTTTGGTCAAAGGGAAAATTTTGTAGATTTTCAAGGAGAAGATTAAAATGGCTGGGTATCAGCTTGGCACAAGATTTAAAACCCCATGAAGCTTTTCAATGAGCCTGTAGCCTGTTAGGCTTGAGATAGGGCTGGAAGGTGACTCTTGGGGTTTCCCCTGCATTCAGGGAACCCAAATGGTTTAGTTGGTCTTATCTGTCTGTGGCCGTGACAAGAACTTGGCATGTGAGGCTGGGCTGTTCTGACTTTGGCAAAGACAGCTGGAGGCTGTGTTTCTGGGCTCAGGGTTTCCAAAGCCCCAAGTATGAGCCTTTAGGCCAGAGGCTGCCAAACTTTCTGAACTCACTCTCTTCTCAGCAGAATACTGCTAAGCAGGCAAATCTATGCATATTTATTTTAAAACTGCAATCAAGTTCTACTGTACTGGATATTTAGTACACTAAAATATACAGTAAATAAAAATTTTAGAAGAATAAGAGCAAAAGCAAAACATTTCAAGATAAAAATTTCAAAAATCTTAGTTAAATATTAGGCTCGCATAGCATGTAATATGGTTATATGTTATTACTATTTCAGGGAGATCAACATGGTTGAATTGTGCTTCACTGTTATCTTAAGCTTAGTTTAAGATGTTGATATTTATGCATTCTTGTCCAAGTTCATTTATTTTGATATTTGCTTTTTAATGGCTCTCAAGGTACTGCACAGTAATATGTTGACCCATTGATAAGGAGGGTCTTGGAACGCCGGTGGTGCAATGGGTGCTTATACAGAAGGAGGGTATAACTGGATATATTTCCTAAATTATAATGCTAACTTAAAAATTCTCCCTGCCAGTTAATGTAAAAATTTAGCTAGTAAATTTCTCACTGGCTGCCAATTAGTTGTTGCTTTGCATTGAACACTTTAACCATTAAAGATTAAAGCCACCAAATTCTTCATTTGGAAGATTGTTTTAGTATAAACTGGGAAGTGGAATTTTTATTTGGGACATGATTTAGGCAGTATACAATGGGACAACATTTCCAAGTATTTTCTTAATAGCAACTTAAAAAATTTGTTAGAAAAACGGCTAATTTTTTTTATTTGAGAGTAGAAAAAAAAACCAAGAACAATAGCAACATACCAACATCACAGACATAAACAAAACAAAGCAAGGACATTAAAAATGATACAGGGTTTCAAAACAAAATGATAAGAATTAACAGTGGTGGTTATATTATATATTGTTATCTTCAACTACGTTGCTCAGATTACCATGTCTAAGAATGGAGGATTGTTCAAACCATTAAAGAGAATAAAAAAAAATTATTACTAAAACATCAGAGACAATACAGATTTTTGTAAAAACACATTTTACAAATTTAAATTTTATCTTGAAAAGTGGATTTTTAAATTACTGTTGGAAATATATGTGTGGTAGTATAGAACTACTTATCATCCCAGAAAATAGCAGATCTGGATTATTTACTTTTTTCATATAAAGGAGTAGTTTAACTTTAATTTCAACAACCTTTTAGTATTTTCCCATAAAATAATCATCTAATCTCAGTGTGGCACCAACGGTTTTCATGATTGCTTCCTACCTCATTACAGAGTGTTATAAACATTTCACTATTTAGCAGTGTTGCTTCTTTGAAAAATTAACAAACCTTAGTGAGAGACTGCAACATTTAAATTCCAACATGGGTTAATGCCCTAAAATCAAGCAAACAAGAAGGCTTGCTTTCACCTCTGAGTTGTACAACTCCATCTTTCAGGATCCATCACATCTTTTAGGTAAGAGGTGATCTTACCTGAACTACAGACTGAGAGAAACCAGTGTTGGTGTCATATTAGGCAGCAGTAAAGCTTAGTTTTTCTCAACTATGAAAATTAATATAAAGACGTTCAGATTTTCTTTCTAAATACCAATCAATCCTGCACACCCTTGAAGTTCATGAGCCCTCTCAGGTCCTTTTTTTCTGTGTAGGTCTGTTTTCTCCTATTAGATTTCTTTTTCTTCATTTCTAAATGAGGGAAATGAATCCAGTTATGCATTTGAGGGTTTCCTACTCTTACTTTCTAGGGTTCTTGTTTTTTTTTTTTTTTTTGCACAACAGCGTAAGCTACCAAAAGCTCACTGGTGTTGGAATGCTGGATGGCTGAGCTTTTTGAGGAAAGTGGATATCAGTGAAGGACAGTCAAACATAGGTGAGCTCTGCACTCTGGTCCTGGGTGACAGGGTGTTTGTGTAGCAGCAGAGATGAGGAGTCTGAACAGGACAAACCTACAGATGGTGGTCTTATTTTTGATCTTGGAGGATAAATTACTGTATTTTGACTTCTGGGCTTCAGTGATTTCTTGGTAAAATGGAGTGAGGAGTGGAAAATTATCCTTCAGATCTCTCTAAGTTGTAAAGTATCCCAAGTCTGTGAAGCTATTCGGAGCATTAGCGAATGCTATGGAGAGGGATTGCTTCACACAAGAGCCTAGAGGCACTTTACAGTGCTGAGAAGGTGACCTTGGTCACGACTGCAGTCTCTGGGGCCTAAGGACCTTCCCACAGTGGCAGCATTTAAGGTGACTGGGAGAGCAGTCCCTGGGCTCAGGATGCCCCAGCTCTCTCACTTCACACTGGAATGTTGCTGGGCAAGCTGGGAGCCTGTCCATACCTCATTTTCATCATTTGCAAAATAGTGGTAATAATAAGACTTCCTGGGGCTGCAGGGAGGATGAAGCCGAAACAAACGATAGAGTGGAGAGTTTAACACAGTGCCTGGTATACGGTGCATGTTTAATAAATAGTTATAATTGGTCCTGTAGCTTTTGATATGCTTCCCTCCTTGGCCCTGGTGGGAATCAGCACACTTTTCTGGTCAAACTCAAACTCAAACTTGTTTCTACCCAACAAAAACAAACATCCTGAGCTGAATTTGTAGAAAGACAAAAACCATCATCCCCACTAAGTCTGTCCTGAAGTTGCATCAGTTGTTAATTCCTACAGTTTGTTATGCTGGTCCTTAATACCTCTTATGCCCTCATCCCCCCCAAACACCACCTCTGCACTGAGCAAATCTCACGGCCAAATGCAACAAAGTCATTCCTTTTCTTTTTTTGTAAGAACAGCTTTGAAGCAGAAATATTACTCTGTTAAAGCTTAGAATTTGCAAATATAAATCATTTTGGGTGAGTCCAAAATGATAAGAGTGTTAGCAGGTGCATTTCCAAGTTGGAAATATCCTCAGATTAATTGGAAGCCACTTGTTAATAGCATACATTTTCCCACTCTCAGGCACATTATTATTGCCAGCTTGCTGTCTTAAAATCAAACTCCTGATTTAAAAATGGGAGAAGGAATTAAATGTTAATACTTCTAAGTCACCCCCCAAATAAATAAGCAGATGAAATGCATTTGGCCATCTTTGTGGAGGATGAAAGGCTTTCTGAGGAAGGGAGCAAGAACAAGAGACTTGAACTAGGAAGCTGCTTCTGCAGTGAGCACAGTCATGTTGCTACAGCTAGGAGTAGACCACTGAGACTGAGTGGATGTCAAGATCCGTACCCCACGGGACCTGGCAATTTTGGAAAATCATCTGAAATGCCCTCTGAAAGATGTCAGAAGAACCTTTCTTGAACAAGTTATAATTGGCCTATTTAATTTTCTGTTTCTCAAGCTGGCACATGCGCTGCCTCTGGAGGTGATGGTGCTGTGCCCAGGAGGCACATGAGATTGCAGAACAACATACCACATCCTGTTGTACCTGGATTTGGCTTGTCCTCCTTCTAGAGATTAAAACTAACAGGGATATAATTTGGAGGCTGTCTGCAAATGCAGTGATTAAGAACTCAGGATTTGTGGTTAAATAAAACTTCCTCACTCCTGGCTTTGGCACTTAGGAACTCAAACAAGTAACTTAACCTCTCTTAAACCATGAGGGGAAGAAGACCCACTGCACAAGATTTTAATGGAGACTAAATGAAAGAGTCCAGTTCTTGGCACAAGGCCAGACACATACCTGTAGTTGGTAGTGGTGATTGTTACAGGCTCTTTGTAAGAACAAAGTTAATTTGGCTGGAAGCAACAATTGACTTAATCTAGGTCAACTAAGGAAAGTTTATTGTAAAAACACAATATATATATATATATATATATATATATTTTTTTTTTTTTTTTTTTTTTTTCACAATAGACAATATAAAAGCCAACCAAGGAAGGAAAATCTATCTGGTTTTATAATAGCTAACTAGAAAGTCTAGAACCAATGATTTCTTCATTCTGCTTTTATGTCTTTATTTCATTCATCTCCTGGAAGCATGTGTGAGCATACTTGCCTGCCACTTAGGTTATTTTCTTGAAAAAGTTTGTGAGACTTTGACTGTACTTGCTACACTGCAGATACAGAGAAGAACTATGCGCTGCTGGGGGCTGCCAGCCTCAGATGTCATCTAACCCATGGAAGGCAATGACATGGTACAGGGTTCTTTCTCATTCCCCTTGTGCCCATAGCAGACATCACCAATCAATTTTGACAGTCTTTTTTGCTGAATTCAAGGCTGGCTTCATAATCCTTTTTAGCAATGAGTTTCAGGCACTTCCAGACAGCCACTACCAAATGATTATGAGCCCTTTCTAGGGTTCTTGAGATAAAACTGATCTTCCATTCTTTATCGGATTGCTTTGTTACAGATGAAGAATTGAGGTTCAGGGAGGACACATAACTAGCAAATTCATGAGCTGGCCTATAATTAAAATCAAACATTGTTTAGGGGCAAAACCATCCCACAAGGGACTTGAAAGGCAATGAAGGGCCAAGCCAGTGGGAGCTGAAGAATCTAGGAAGGCATTCTTGCGGGCCTGGAAAGACTTGAATGGATAGAAAGAAAGGTGAGCAGCATCCATGTTCTGGGAGCCACTTATACACATATTCAAAGTTGGGGGAGAACAGAGACCCTGATCTCTGAAGATGTGATGAAGCTTCCCTCTTGTCCTGCCTTCCCTCCTATTTGCCATTGGAGTCATCTCTCTCACATTTGTTTCTGCCCTGCTGCATGGAGAAAGGCAATGGTCTATTGATGAGCATGCCGGTAATAACTCACTTGGTTTCTTCCCATTAATTAGAGTAATCACATTGACAGTGCACAAGAGACCCGGTTTAAAACAATGTTCTTTTTTAAAAAACTATTTTTTGTTACAAGCATAAACAACACTGAGAAGGCAGAGCTACAGCTGTGCTGGGAGGATGCCCTCAGGAAGAGGCACATGTACCTCCTTCCTCTCTTTTCTTAGGACCAACTTTAAAGGTGTTATTTTAAAAGTCTGCATGGTTTTTAAATTCTTCTCCATTGTAGGTCTTCCAGAAGAGCCCTTGGGATTTTGAAGACAATTTATGCTCTGGGTTGGACACTTAAATGAGAATGGTTTTGGAATAAAACCAACTTGGGTTCCAGCCCAACTGGCTGTGTGACTCTGAGAAGACTACCGCCTCAGTCCTCCCTCTGTACCCTGTGGATGATTTGCGCCCTGGCCTTACATGGTTGTCTGCAGATTCAGTGGAACAGTACATGGAATACTCAGCACAGTTCCTGACACACAGAAGACCCTCAGCAAATGATAGCTATTAGTTTTTTATAATTAACTTTTAATTGGAATGGTATCTTGACTCTAGAATTCTGTGATTTCCTATGCTAAAATGCTTAATGAATATCATATAGAGATTTCAGAGAAGAAGTAACATTAAGTATCTTTCTAGTTCTCTGTCTCTCTGTCTCTGTCTCTCTCTCTCTGCCGGGGCTGGAGCCCAGCGCCTCCTTCCTGCTAAGTGTGCATTTGTCATTGTGATCACACTATTTCTTCATTTCTGAAAGGTGGGTGGTGGAATTTAGTATGTATGCCTTGGGCGGCAGAGGAAGGAGGGAGTTTGAAAGTGGGACATTTCAAAGCCGGGGAGCTCTAGCTCAACTATTCACTTCTGCAGATAGAGACTGAAGTCTGGAGAAGCTGACCGACTTGCTGAAAGTCACACAGCCATTTGTTCAGAGAGAGAAAAATAGGAAGCAAGTGTGAAGTCAAGGGCTGCCTGCATTTGAAAACAGAAAAAAAAAATTTGTGCTAGTTGTTGGTTTACGTCCTCACTGTGGGAGGGAGGATCAGAGAGACCCAGATTCAGATCCAGATGGTCACTTAATAGCTGCATGACCTTGCAGCTCTGTCTGAGCCCCAGCTCTTTTATTGGCAAACAAGATTAATGAAGATACAGCCTCATAAATTTGTCAGTTAAATGCCAGAATACATGTGACATGGCCTAGGCAATGCCTCAACACATACCGGCAATGGCGGTGACGGTGACACTGATAGCATTTAGAACATAAGATCCGAGTGGGAAGAAGAAAACCAGGCAGTAGGTCCAAGCAGAAGTTGCCACTGGGAGGCCCTCTCTCGCTTCCCTCTTTGGTGTGTGTTTGTAGAATGTAGGTTTGGTAGAAAATGTTGATGCATGTCTTCTGTCAGGTGTACTGCTTCCACTGTGTCTGGACTGGAGGTGGGAGAGAAGCTGATAGACTAGGCTGGGCTGAGGTGTCTGAGTTTGCAAATCTGGAATTGCAGCCAGGCAGGCTGTGCTGGAATGGAGTACTGGGTATGTGGGATGAGGGTTGGGGAAGGGGAATTGCTGCAAACCAGGGCTTAATCCACTGGGCTTGGGCTATCTGTATCTCCTCTGTGAGCTGCTGTTCCCTACTTGGTGAAAAGGCTGATCACATAATTCACTTGTGTGTTGCCAACTTGGCTAGGTATGTCCTGGCCACTGGCGAGGTGTGGGGAGACAGTGGACATCTGGGTTTCTCTTAGCATGTGGTGGGACAGTCTCTACTGTGCTCAGAGACATGACCCTCACAAAAATACAAAGGATAGCAATTTAAATTATAATTACAAATTTAATTATAAATTCAAATTTTGTCCTAAGAGAAACAACACAACCAGAAGAAAAAGAGCTTATCCTGACACACAACAGGCACCTCACCAGTACTCACTAGATAGAGGAGAAATTGTGCGAAGCCCCAGCGCTGAAAGTGGAAGTATTTAAGAACAGTTTTTTGTTTTCTCCGGGTATCAAGATGGCGCCCCTGGGGGGAGGAACCGTGACACCGGAAAGAGGTCACAGGAGCTGTTAGAAGTGGCAGGGCTCCCGAGATAAATTTCACCTTCCTCACCTGCTTGTTCAGGGCATGTCAGCCCCAGTGAAGTACATGTTATTCTCCAATTTCACAGACCATCATTCTTCCTTTTTCTCTCTTCTTCTCTGCCTTTCCATTCTTCTGTGTTCAGCAAGATCCTTCTGGCAACTTGCTCTTACGGGAACGTGGGCTGTTAGTCAAATCCTTCTTCCCTTCAGGGAAACAAAAGCAAATCAATATATGATATTAAACAACCTGGAAGACTCCAGTGATTTAACACTGCCTGTAAATGTCAGCCAGCCCCGCAGCGGGGGACAGTTTCACTCTTCACATCTCTCAGTCTGCTTCTCTTCTCTCAGCTGCCCGCTGATGCCTTTCTTGGAGTGGCTCAGAGAGGCAAGGACAAAAGAAGCTTAACACCAAGAAGTCATCTTCACCGAAGGCACTCAGAGAGAGGCCTGATGCCCTTCTTGTGTGGCACAGTGGGTCATGTAGGATTCTTTCAACTGTAATGGCCCATCTCAAGTAAGTGAGAAAGAAACTTCACTGATGAAGGGCATTTAAAGTCCAAGGACAGGGAGGACTGGAGGGCAGATTTGATGCCATAGTTTAAATGATGCTTCTGGGAACCACTTTATAGTTCTCTGCATCTCTCCTTCCACTTTCTCCTATCTAAGCTCACTTTTGGGCTCCAAGATGAGAGCGGAAACTCAAGACCTACCATCTTAATTCCATACCCAGCAGAGAAGAGCATTGATCTCTACTGTGATTATGCCAGAGAAAGGCAGTGTCTGTCATTGGCACTCCTTGGGCCTGGTCCAGCTCTGAGCCAGTCACAGTGTCAAAGGGAAATAGGGTGGTCTGATTAGGTCTGAGTTTCACGGTCCACACCTGAAATAAGGAGTGGAACTCAATCTCAAGCTTACTGACTAAGACCAATGGAGGGTATAATTTTGAGAGGGGGAATCATAGAGTACATCCAGAGAAATCAGGAACCAACAGATAGAGATCATCACAAGCCATGGATGGCCATGGCCCTTCCAGCACTTCCTAGGGTCTATGTTTAAGGAAGATCATATAGTGAAGATGAAGTCACATTGTGTGTACTTGTCACTGACAAAAGCTTGGATGTGGGCACCTCAGAACCTGGATCATATGCAAGCGCAGAGGAGAGGAAAGTCTTGTCCAGGCTCTCCCAGCATGTGAGGGCAGGGCTACAGTGAGAATGAAACCAGCCTGGGTGTCTCTCCTCTCAGCTTGCCTCTGGAAAAGCTGCTCACTTGGTGAGTCCTGGTGCGATGGGAGACGCTGCGTGTATTGTGAAGTTGGTGATTAATTGAGCACTGGATCCACAGCAAGGGTGTGAAAGCTCTCGGATCAATTGCAGCCTTTTAGCACCTGCTGTTTGAAAGCCGGGGGAGGTGGTGAAAGGAAAAGGTGGGAGAGAAGTGGCATCATTTCAAGTGGGGGGGGAGCATAGGTAATTCTTTTTTCTTGTCTGTTTACGCTGTCTGTCCGCCGCACTCAGAGGCAGCCTTATGGAGTATAGAATAGGAAAGAGAAAAAAAAGAACTGGGTTAGGGACTCAGAGACACGAGTCTTGATCTGTGCACTGCTCTGTGAGCTTAGGCAACTCTAGCTCTCCCTTCCTCTGGGCTTCTGTTTTCCCTTTTGGTAAAGTAAGGGACACTTACTGAATAGCAGACTTGTAGGCATATTACAGCAAAAGTTAGAAATCAGTTCATAACCCACGACTATGCTCATGCTGCTCATCACATACTCAGCTTTGACTATCTACTTCTGTTTGATAATGAGCTGGGCCAACTTGACTGTGTCCAGCTTGTGTTTTTCTCAGTTAGAAAAATATATATTGTTTCCAATTTGCTTCAAGAACTTTGTGTCTGACTGGGACAGATCGGCCAAGTCAAAGACCCATTTAACTCTACTAGCTCCACTCATGCGCGCCTGTCCTCCTTCCCAGAATGTTAAACATTTCCTTTTAAGTAAAGGAAGCTTTGTACTTCCCACTTGCAAACCATATTTAAACTGAACTCAAACGTGACTCTGGGCTGGTGATTTGAACCCTTGGTTTTCCCAGCCCACTAGTGTAATAAAAGATGCTTTCTAACGCCTTGGTGTGCAGTCTTCCATTTGGTTTGATATTGGTTTTTCTGCAACAGCAACATGGGGCAGTTGGATGACAGAGCTCATTCATTTTTCTTCTTCCATTTGGAAGGGTCTCCATGAACAGAACCCAAGACTCAGGACCTATGGAGGACAACTTCAGGGAACGTTACTGTTACTAGAAGGCCGGGGGTCAGCCTGGGCAGGGTGTTACTGTGTGTTGTATAATGGTCTTGGCTCCTGTATCCTCTCTGAGCAGTTTTTTAAGGAATTCCACAGATAGAACTCAAAGTCAGAAGGTAGTAGTTTTTAGCAAGCATGTTTATAGAGGGACAAACACAGTACACTCTAAAGAAGGTTAAGTTTCATAAGTAGGGATAGAATGCTCTCAGAAAAGGGAGTGTGCTCAGTGTGCCAAGATGGAAACTTCAGCAAGTTTTAGAGCTGGTTTTTCTTTCATTTTTCTAGAACTTGAGGAGTGGCTGGATTGGTAAATAGTGAGGCTCCTTTGTAGTCAACAGTGAGTCTCTACTCTTACAACAGGAGGGGCAGTTTTTGAAGTGGCCCTAGTCAGAACCAGCATGGTGGCTAAAACTCATGGGGGTGGGGCCAATCATAATGCAAATGAATGCAAATGAGGCCTGATTGGGTCAACAGGGTTACCACAGTTTAACTTTGGGTTTTTTCTGCAATCTATTGACTGAGTGGCATCAAAATATGTAAGACTGGGCAGGAAGGGTGAATTTGCAAGGCGGCATGAGATGCTTTTCTCAGGGAGCTTGGTGATCTCAAATTTAGGAAATACCGACCATGGTTTTTCTTAAAAATTGTCTCTTAGAGCTCTGCTGCCAGTTTCTCAGAAACAGCTCTTTTATTTTTGGCTACCATCTCTATTGTCATGTCCCCTTGGAGGTGTACATGGCAAATTCTCAATCTGTGGCACTTAGTAAGAAATAAAAATTTGTGGAATGAATGAATGTGATTTGAACAGATCTCTAGCAGGACCTAATAAGAAGCCACCCACTATTCTATATTCTATATATTGTTTTGCAATGCTGGGGATCAAATTTAGGGCCCTGCATGCTACACAAGTGTGCTACCACTGGCCACATTCTCAGCCCTCCACCTGCTAGGTCACTGTTTAGGTCTTTTTAAAAACTTTATTATTAGTACATGTTTGCTGTACATATTGGCCACATTGACCTGTGCCTATACCCAACATATCTTGAGTCCTCCTTTTTTTCCCATTCCCCTCCCCTTGCTTCCCCCATCTTTCCCTCCCCATTTATAAAAGTTTTGTTTTCATTTCTTCCTTCTGTTCTCATTTTTCCTCTTCCCTTCCTTCCACTTCTCTGTTCCCCTTCTCACGTGAACATCTTCCTATTTCCCAATAGCTATCCTCTACTGTGTTTCTTATTTATGCTTTGGATTTCTCTCACAAGGGAAACAATGTGATATTTAAACTTATGTGTGTGATTTATTTCAGTTAAGATCATGGTCTTGAGTTGCATTCATTTTCCTACAGAGAAATCAGGTTTACCCTTCTTTATGGCAGAGTAGTACTCCATTGTGTATAGATACCACATTTTTTATCCATTCATCTGTTGATGGGCAGATGGGCTGTTTCCAAGATTTAGCTGTTACAAATCATCTGGTATAAACATGGTGCTGTAGTCAGGGTTTACAAGGGAATAGATTAAATACAGGACACGTAAATTATAGGATTACTTTGTAATATTCATCCAAAGAGTCAAATGTAGAAGAGTGTGGTAGATCCGTCCACACACTAGAGACCCAAAGGATCCAGCTGAGACCCAAAGGATCCACAACAGTGTCCTGCACAAGTCCAGGTGAAGACCTAGAATCCATGGTAATGTTCTCCATGTGTCCAATTGGTACAGATCTGTGGACATAAAGCAGTATATAAGAAATCAATCTTGCGTGATATTGTCCAATCTCATGGTGAAATTCCCAATCCTACTTCTTCATTCCATGAGCAAGGCCTATACTACTATTCAAACACCACCAGTCTTCCTGACACAGTGTCTAAGAGGAGGGGTCATGAAAAGAACCATCTCTGAGAACACTTAATTTGAGTTATATACGAATCTATCTTTTGAGATAAAATATTATATAGACTTTGAAATATGATGGGCTGGAATCCTGGTTTTGTTATTTATTATTTGTGTGGCTACTTGTAAGCACGTTTGTTTCTGCACCTCAATTCTCCCCTCTGTGAGGTGGGTAACGTAGTGGTAATCACTTCCTGGGGTACTTGAAAGATGAAACAAAGTAACACTCATGCTAAGCAGAGTAAAGTGGCTTAGTTCATGGGAAGGGGTCATTATATGATAGCTAACGCCATCATTACAGATCACATTTCCAATCATTACATATTTTTCATTCCTGAGGACTCCCTTTCCAGCTAAGAAATTCACACTTTAAAATCTTTTTTTCTATGCTGAACGAACTGCATGAGTTAAGCAACATTTAATTCTTTACTTCATTTTTAGCTGTGAAAGCCATATGTGACTGCTAACCAGCTTCTGAGTAGCAGAAGGGAACAGTGTTGTTACTCTGAGTTGATATGATTCCAGCCCAAAACAAGGAAACATTGTTTTCGGTTGGCTAGTGTGACTTCATCATATGCAAATGTGCAGGTTTTTAGAAATATTGCCTTTAACCAGTGACAACGTACAACTACTTGTGATACCTCTAAGTTGTGACCCTGATCTAGCTCTAACACTGTTTTTTACAAATGGGGAAGCAGGCAACTCCAATTGTTTCTTCATGGAGACATAGTCACTTACTTTGTGGCCTGGTCTGATCATAGGCCATACTTTTACTAATTGGAAGAGGGCTATCTGGTTTATTACTGTATAATAAACTTCTCCAAAATTCATGGACTTAAGACAATTTATCATTTTCATGCTTCTGTGCCTGAGTGGATTCAGCTGGCTGGTTATTGTTGGGGCGAGCTCACATGGTTGCCGTCAGATGGTGGCTGGGGCTACAGTCATCTGAAGGCTTGACTGGCGATTGGACCTGGTGGTTGATCAGCATGGCTGCATATGGTCTCCCCATGTGGTGTACATCTCAGCATGTTGGCTTGTTCTCAGAAGGAGCATCTCAAGAGCAAGTCATCCAAGAGGAAGGAAGTGGAAACAGCCAGACCAGTTGAGGGCTGAACCCAGAATGGACACAACTACTTCTGGCTGTATTCTATTGGTCTGTGTATTTAAGGAGATAAAATAGATTCCACTGCTGGATAAGGGAGGGGTGTGTGTAAAAATCACAGTACAGAAGAGCCCATGGGAAGGGAGATATTGCAACTGTCTTTGGGAAGTGGTAAAAACTTCCGACATAACATCTTTAATTCCCTTCCTCCCAAGGATTACCAAACATCTGTGGTAGCCTGCTGAGGGAACTAAATGAAGTTGTGATCTTTCCTCCCCTATTCTGAGAGTTCTGTGAGCAGGATGGAGAGGTATCCAAGCTGAAAAAATCATGGACTATTCAATATTTAAAAAAAAATACCTTATTGGAGCAATCATGTACATACTAATAAGAATGGAATTATTTTTTAAATTTGTTTTTGGGAAATGTTCATAATAAAACATCCTGTACTTGAATTATTAAAAACAATGTTGAGTAAAGAATTGCTTAATTTAGTAAATAATTTTAAAGCCAGCCATTATTTTCTCCAAACTTGAATTTGCTGAAAGCACTCCAAGAATTTTATTACCAGCATGACTGCATAATGTAATTGTGTAATTAGTAATACATCTGACACTGTTGGAGAGATTTAGTTTTACTTAGGGCAAGAACAAAATGTAGTACTTATTATCTTTTTTTGAGACTGCTTGAGGAACACTTCTCTATTTTGGTTTTGTAAGAAATTTATTGTATGGCTGAAGTCACAGAGAAAAGAACCAACATTTATTGATTTTGGGCCTATCTATAGAACTTGGTTTGAAATTGGACTGACCTGTGTTTGAATTCTGATGCTGCATCTTGCTGCACACGTGCGTGTGTTAGTGTGTATTTTAAAGCAAATTATATAAGTGAAATTTCACACTCTTTATCTATAGGGTGAGAATAATCTCTATTTCATGTGGTTGTTTTGACTCCTAGATGGGATAATTTACATGAAAATCCTGGGACAGTGCTGGCTAGGGAGGGGGCACTAGGCTAGGTTTGTTTGTCTTCTAACCTAATTTTGTTTGAGTGCTTGATTTGGTCAATGTCAGCCACATTTCAGGTGAGTTTGCTGGTTCCAAGCCAAGGTTGGTGAATAAACTACATTATTGGTTTTTCATGTAGATATGCCAAGGAAAGTGTCTGTTTAAGAAATTTCTAATTTATTCTATGTGCATAGACTGCCTAGAATTAATAGTTGTAAGCTACCTCTGACATTCATGGATTTTTGTAGTGTTATATTGTTTGGAGGTACAATGTTAGTTTAGGAATTGGAAAGCAATTGCTTCAATCTGAGAGGGTGGCAATTTGGTGACATAAGCTTTTCTTTTGTCAGAATTATCGATTACAGTCCTAGCATGGTGGGCAGCGCTCTAAAATCACCCTCATCATTGCAAAATCTCCCTCTCCCTCCCTCAAGTACTAGGGATTGAACCTAGGGCCTTTGCACTGAGTTACATTCCTAGCCCTGTTTATTTTTTGAGACAGAGTCTCACTAAGTTTCTAAACTGTCCAGACTAGATTTGAACTTGTGATCCTCTTGTCTTGGCTTCCCAAAGCACTGGGATGACAGTCATGTGCCACTGTACCTGGTTTCCTTCCTTGCATGTGGATAAGATATCATGGGGTATACGCCCATGATTATATGTGACCAAAGAATGGAAATTTTGTAGATATAATTAAGTTTCCTCATTAGTGAACTGTAAGGGACTGAAAAGGATGGGTCTCACTTCTACTATCAGGCCTTTAAACCTGGATCTAAAGGTCAGAGATGAAGAAGGTGAAGAAGTTCCAGAGATGGAGGGGCCCTGTGGCAAGGACCAGAGACTGTCTCTGGGTTGAGAGTGGCCCCTGGCCAACTGCCAGCAAGAGACAGGGCCCTTAGTCCTATAATCAGAAGAAACTGAGTTCTGCATACTATATGTGAGCTTGAAGAAGGGCCCTGAGCTCAGCCAATACCTTGATTTTAGCCTTGTGAGAGATTCCAACTATGCCATACCCGGACCTCAGAGCAGAAATTAGGTCAGAATTAATAAGTTGTTTTAAGTCACCAAGTTTGAGGTGATTTGTTATACAGCAATAAAGAATCAGTATGCTTAGTAATTCTCATTGCGATGTCTTAAGTAGAAATATTTTCTTTCTGTAGTTGTCTGAATTTCTGTCTTTGGGTAAGAGGTCATCCAGTTTAGAACACAGGAACTCATTACTTTTACATCAGAGTTATTTAGATTATGGGAGGAGGACAGCTGTAAACTAGATTTTATAGCTATCTCCTGAGTCAGAAGATTTGGGAGTAGGACTAGGGGTTCTACTGTTAAAAGGTTTCCCAGGTGAATCAGATATTCTGGTCTCAATCATGGTCTTTGTGGTTGCTTCTACTGCAGGCAAAGCTGACGTGAAAATCCTCTTTCCTTTGGGTATGGTAGAATTGTAACCAGGCACACATAGAACCCACCATATGTAAGACATGGCACAAAGGGTCTAATCATCTTCTCCCATTTAAGCCTTATCATGACCTACGGTAAACCAGAAGGCACAGCTATTAGCTGAACTACACTGCAGTTTAATATTGTAGAGCATAAGAGGTAGAACTGGAGTTTGTGCCTCAGTTTCCGTTATTCCCACCTGGGGCCTTTACTCGCTAAGCACATCAGTGCTGTGAAACAGAATGCCTAGTCATTTTGGTACCCCCAGCCCCAAACACACAGCGTGACACATTCTGGATGAATAGCACACACGTAGGTGATTAATGTCTTCTCTGGTCCCAGTGCAGGGCAGTTTTTGTGACAACGGGAAAGAGAAACGGGGTTGACAAGGGCTTTGCCAATGGCAAGGCTCCCTGACCACTGTGGCCTCATTATGCCACTTCTTGCCTTATTTTCTTTCTATTCAGTCATCTCTTTAATGGGATGAGCTCACCTCACGGGAGCCATTCCATATCGTGGGATCCTGCTTCTTTGCCAGTAGCTGACTGACTAATTAGGGTAAAATGCTGGGAACTAAAAACTTGGAATGGGAAGATTCTGATCCTTGTAGCACCTGGAGTCAGGTCCACACAATGACCACACTCTGGTAAGAAGACATACACCCCTCCCTGGAGCCCAAGCCTTGAGAGCCAGCCTGCCTCTTGTCTTTCCGAATACTCTAGCGTTTTCCATTGAGTTCCCTTTGTGGCTTAAGGCAGCCAAAGTCAGATTGCTGATAACCAAAACCCTCTGCTACCTGAGGACTGGAGACCAGCAAGGCTAAAAGGGCCCGGGACTGTCGTCTGCTGCAGTGTGTCGTGTGGCTGCTCAAGAGCGAGTCCAGGAATCCTTCATGCACTTCAGACTGGACCATTCTCCTAAACTGGCTCATGCCCTATTTCTCTTCTACCTCTCCAAAGTGGACTCACTTTGAAGAGACTATACAAGCTCCCTCTTTTCCACATGAAGGGCTTAAAGTTTGTTATACTATTTTCCCACCCTTACCTTTTACTAGTTATAATGCAAGGGTGTTCCTAAGGTAAGAGAAGTCTGTATGAACTGTTGTGCAGTCCAATTTGCTGGCTGCATCCTAATAGCTCACAGTTTTGTAGTAACACTTAGAAGCCAAGCTTACTAATCTATGTTAAGTGCTCCATGAAATATGGCTTAATTTAATTCTCTAAAGAGTTCACTGATGTGTCATTGCTATGATTTCCTGTTTCACAGATGAAAGTATTGAGGGTTCAAATGTAAATGAATGAAGTTATATCCCAGAACTGTCCGTGTCCAAGTAGTGATAGTAAATTTGTGAAGCATCTTTATTTCCTTCCCTCCCATCATCTCCGTGATGTTTATTTTGGGTATTTTTTAAAAATACAGAACAGGGCTCAGGGTAGTGTGAGGCCACAGAAAGTTAGATGCAAAGCGAACACATATATCTGGTTGGGTTGAAGACCTAGGGAAGACTCTGGAGTCAGCGTTGGAAAGGGTAGCAGGTTATATTTTTCAAAGAAGGCTGCAACAACATCTTCATCCCACATGCTTAACTAGAAGTTTTAAAAATTGCTTTTCTAGAACCTTCAAAGCATCTTACCCTTGTATCAAGTGTGGTCTCCTCCTCCTTGAGCCTTTGTGGATTTTCACCACTGCCTGGACAACAGAGTAGAGAAGACATGATGCAAAATGGCTTCTAAGGCTGACTCATAAAAATGCCAAGCTGCCTTGATACACTCATTCTTATCACACACACTCCTCAGGTTGTGAGAAAACCTAACGAACACCTGGAAAGGAATTGACACCCACATCCCTGGATGAACTCCTAGCCAATAGCTCCCACCGTTTTTAGCAACCTGAGTGGGCATCTTGTAAGTAGACTCCCTAGGCCCCAAATAAGCTACCCCAATTGATGCTTCATGGAGTCTAGGTGAGCCAGCCCCATACCCCACAGGTCCTGGTTAAATTATAGATTCATGAGCAAAATAACCAGCTGGTATTGTTTTAGATGACCAAGTTATGTTTTCTTAATCAGCAGTAGATTAATGATACAAAAAGTGTTTGAAAGCTGGGTGTCTTTCCAAAGAAGGTTCTAAGGTCCATATGCTGCACACTGACAGCCAATAGCAGCAGCAATAAAAATAAATATAATAATAATAATAATAATAAGTTGTTCTATTTATCATATTTGATTCGAAAGATGATAGAAGTAGGTACTATTGAGGTAGGTATTATTACAGATAGTACACATGAGGAAACTAGAGCTTAGAGAATTGGGGTTTTCTTACAGTTACCCAGGTTCTAAGGACAGCTTCTGGCCCTCCTCCAAAACTCATTTTTGTAATGTTTCCAGGCTCTATCCATTCCATTCCTACCAGCCCCTACTCTACCAGAAGATTATTCCCTTACCCAGGCAGGGCTCATCCAGCCCTTTTAAGGGAGTCAGTAATTTTAATCAGATTCATAGAAAAAATGAGAATGACTGGTTCTTACAGGACAGCTTCCCAGAACTTGTCAGATGACTTTGTCTTGGACAAAGATGTCCAAGGACAAAGGGCAAAGACCTACCTGACATCCTCCTGATGAGTCACGTTTATTTTCTGTTTGGGGAGTCTGTGAAGTGGGCTCATGTGCATCATTCCCTTTAGTGTCTGCCCCAACATGGGTGATGAGAGAGGAGTCTATTGTCTTTATTTTACCCACAAAGAAACCACAGCTTAGAGAAGTTCATGGCTCATGAGGATCACAGAGATTCAGAACCAAGACCTGGACTTGGGTTTCCTAACTTCAAAAGCTGGGTCCAGTCTGCCAACCACCCTTGCTGTGCCCCCACATGTGTTAGTTTGGGGATTTTTTTGCAAGGAGAACAATATAATACAGGATACATGTTTTATAATCCTATACAAGAGAGTGCAGGAAAGCAGTCCACACACTGAAAAACCTTGACCAGCTGAGAACCTGGATCCCATATTAATGTCCCTGCACGAGTCCAGCTGAAGGCCTAGAGCTCATAACAATGCCTCTCATGAGTCCAACTGGAGGCATAGAGCCTATAACAATATTTAATGCAGGCTTGTTTTACAGATCTGTGCTGGGAAGGCCCAAAGGTCAGTGGTGGAATTCAGTAAGTCTATGCTAGCAGGATGAAGGATCTGTGCTAGCAGGCTGAGCGGTCTGAACTGGAACCAGGAAGAGATGCTCAATGCAAGAACCAGAGCTTCCCTGAAAAATACCACAGTCATCCTCAGCAAAAGTGAGGTCCTGAGCTCCTCCGATGATTAGGACAACCCAGTTCCAAACAGGAAAGCCAAAGCAGCAAGCTTCTCTAAGAGAATGAGTAGTGCTCCTTCTTCCCCTCCAGAGCCAGGAAGCGATGCTCAGACTGAGGACCAGAGCTCCCTCAAAGTGAACCAACAGCCATTCTCAGTGCTGACAGGGTCCCGAGCTCCTTAGGGGATGAAAACTGCCAAGTTCATCAGGAAAGCCAGCATGACAAGGTCCTCCAAGAGAAGCCACAGCTCCTTACAGCTTCTCTCTACTCTCAACATGTTCCCAACAGCTTCTACCAGCTCCCTACAGACTCCCTCCGCTCCCAACAGCCTTCCTTCTTCTCCAGTTCTTCCTCTTATGCTGCTGGCAACAGTCCCCAGGTGGGCTTCCCACACCTAACACCACGCTTCCTCAGTTCAGCTGGGGGTTACAAGTTGACCACCAGTGGTCAGTCCACCATACCACACTACATGAACAGTTAAGGAAGGGGCATGATAAAAAACAGCAACTTGAAGAAGTGTTCTGAACACCTAAGGAGATTTCTAAACAGCGGAGAGAAGAAAGCAAACATTAAAACCCCATGGATAGAAAGAAAAAAAAAAGAAGGAAAAGAAATAAAGCCATTTGAAGTGCTCATTGAGTTGATACACTGGATAATTTAATAAGCCCTCTGCTCTGATCCGTCTTGCTTCCCTGCTCTCAGCAGGGTGCCGTATGGAAGCTCCTACACAGTAATTATAAAGGATGATCTTACCCCATCTGGATGTTTATGGTGCAATTTGCCCAGCGCAGCTTCTCAGCTGTTTTCCTCAGAGGCAGAGTTTGGAGTGTGTGTGAGAGAGTACACATATGTGGGAACTTGTACACATGTCTGTGTTTGTGCACGTGTGTGTGTGTGTGTGTGTGTGTGTGTGTGTGTATGTTTTCAGGGGCAAAAAGCAGAGGCTGAGCTTGGTCTTTAGAATTTCTTTCACCCTGGTAACCTTTCCTCCTGATGATCTGGGTACCAGGGTGCCTTCCTACCTTTTACTTCATCACATTTTATACAATCTGTGGCCTTAGGACTCAGCTTCCTGCTAAATGTCAATAAATTCATCAGGTGAACAAATCTTTCCATAGATAATACGGTTTTCACTCAATTAAGAAAATTCATCCACTCAACAAATAATTTTTGAAAACCTGTAAGTGCCAGGCACTGTGCTAATAACATCTATGCTGTCAGGAGTGCATGCATGCATGGGTACAGACACACACAAACACACACGCGCACGCACACACACACACACATACACACACATAGGTACAAAATCTGTATTTTTGTGAAGAAGGGTTGTGAGGAGCAAGAAAACAAATAAATATGAGAAGTTCATTATTTTGCGTGTGAAATTCACATGGCAAGTGGGAAAATAATATATATAATGGCGTGCTATGCTTGGGTGGTCAGGGCTCAGCAGTAAGGAAGTGCATGAGAAGGAGGAATGTGAGACCTGAATGATAAGGAGGAATCAGAAATGAGAAGGTTCAGGGGAGGCAAGTTCCAGTCAGGGAGAAGAGGGAACTGAAGGCCTCTGTGGCATTTAAGGGAGATCACTGTAAAGATCACAGGGACAATGACCAGGATGAAGCTAAGAGCAGCAGAAACCAAGTAAGTGAGAACCTCAGAGGTCAGGGCCACCAGCTGGATGACATGGCCTCTCTTACACTGAGTTATGATATCCTGTTTTTGGAGTTTGACAGTGCTTTAGAGTTCAGATGTGACTTCCCTAAGGTTCCAGGGCTGACTAGTGACAGCCGCGACAGGTACTGCTCTGACTTAAATAGACCCCACTGTATCTCTTACAATTTGCCTGCTTTCTGCAGGCTCTCGTGGTGCTGGATGTATTGGGAAGACTGGGGAGGTGTTCAGTTTGGTGGTCTTCGGTGCCTTACAAATCATACACCACCTACAAAAAGCTCATCTTGTACAAGGCAACCATTTTTAATCCCCAAATCCCCAATCTGAAATGCCCCCGAATCTGAAACTTCTTGCACACTGATAAGACGCTATAAGTAGAAAATTCCATACCTGGACTCATATGGTAGGTTACCCTCAAGACACAGGCACACTAGAAATACTGTGAAAATTACCCACAGGGTGTGTGTATAAAGTCCACATGAAACACATGAATTTTATGTGTAGACTTGTGTCCCATCCTTAATATATCTCATTATGTAGATGGAAATACTCTAAAAAAAATTTAAAATACAAAACACTTCTGGTGTCAAGCATATTGAATAAGGGATGCTAAACCATTCTTGCTCCTTGAAAGGCTGGGTAAGTGCCTCATAGGGCTGTCTAAGTGCAGGGAGTCCTTATCAGCTGAACGTGTTTGGCTCTGGAGACATGGTTGCTGATGATGGCTCCTCCACTCACTGACTTTGTAAGCTTCAAGACAATTTGCTCTGAACATTATTTCTTCAGGTGTCAAGAAGAAATAGCTTTTCCTTGCTAACATCACACAGTTTGGGTATAAAGTAAACAATTCAGATAAGAATGGGTGTAGGTTAGTAAGAATGTAGAGTCCAGTGTGTTGGAAACCATTATGTCTCACATCATCCACAGGCTGGGCCCCCACCAGAAGACTTGGGCCATGTGAGCTGTGCTAGGAGGGATCATGCCAGATACAATGCTATTATATAGATATCCCTTTCATCTACAGATGTACACTTGCATCGCTTCTATAACCCATCATGAATAGTGCTATGAATACCTTTTGGGTAGACATGTTTTCAGTTCTCTTGGGCATAGAGCTAGAAGTGAAACTGGTAAGTTACTCTATATTTAGCCTGGTAAGCACCGCTACACTGCTTTCCATCAGTTTACACTCCAATGAGCAACTTTTGAAACCTTTCTTTACAGGCTATGAACAGTTATTATTGTCTGTCTCTTTAATTTTAGACATTCCAGTGAGTGTGAGATCTTATCCTTTTGTGATGTTTATTTGTATTTCTGTAATGACTAAACATGCTGAGCATCTTTTCTCCACTCACTGGAGAAAAGAAAGTCACATGTCGAGTCACCTGATGACTTGACATTTGCAAATCTTGTTTGGAAACATGTTTATTTAAATCTTTTTTTTTTTTTTTTTTTTTTTTTTGAGACAGCGTCTCACTATGCTGTTCAGGGTGGCCTCGAGCTCACTTTGTAGCCCAGGCTGATTTTGAACCTACAATGATCCTCCTGCCTCAGTCTCCTGAGTGCTGGAATTACAGGCATATGCCACCATGCCTGGCTAAAATCTTTGGTCAATTATTAAACCATCTTTTCATTTTTGAACTATAAAAATCCTGTATGTATTCTGCATATAAGTCTCTTGTCATATATAAAATTTTAAAATGTTTTTATCCTTTTGCTGGTTTTATTTTTCATTATTGTGATTGTGTACTTCAAAGCATAAAAATTTAAATTCTGATGAAGTTCAATTTACCCATTTTTTGCTTTGTTATCTTTTGTCCCTTTGATGATGTATCTGAGAAGCCATGGTCTAAGCCAAGGACACAAAGAACTACTATGTTCACTCAAAAATGTTAGTCTAGTTCTTACATATAGGTATATAATTTTGAGTTGTTGTCTTAATTTCTTTTGTTATTTAGCTCACAGTTTATAGAGGTTTCAGTTCATAGTTGGATGGCTCCAAGCAAAGGTGGCGTGGCAGCCAGGCACTGCAGAGGAATAATGGTTCATGACAGGCAGAAGGCAGCAAGTGACAAGAAATGACCTACAATGACCCTCTCTCTTTCCCTTATATTTATCCAGGTTGCCCACCCTTAGGAAGGTAGCACTCACATGCAGGGTGGGGTACCCTTAATCCTACTCAAAACTATGCCAAACCAATTAGTGGACTAATTTAGTAATCACATACCCTTTGATCCCATCATCACACACTAGATTTAGCCACCTCTAAAAAGTCCCACCTATGACAGCGTGAGGCTTTGGAAGAACATCTAGATACTCAAGCCATAACAGTTGTTTTGTGTATGGTGTGGCTCAGGGACCAAAATTTATTATTTTGACTGTGGATATCAGTGTTGTAGCATTATTTATGAAAAAGACTTTTTCCCGCATTGAATAGTCTTGACACTCTTATTGAAAGTCATAAGAACATAAGATTTTCAATCATATTCTATTGCTTGATATTCATATATCTTTATGTCAAATGCCACATAAACCTAATTACTGTGGTTTTGTAGTAGGTTTTACAATTGGGAACTGTAACTCCTCCAGGTTTGTTTTTCTTTGTCAAGAATGTTTAGCTATTTGGGATCTCTTGTATTTCCATAAGAATTTTACAATCAGCTTGTCAATTTTTATAAAAAATTGCCTTCTAGTATTTTGACATTGACTTTGTAAATCAAATTAGGGAATATTGCTGTCTTAACTACGTTGTTTTCTGGTTTAGGGACATGGAATGTCTTTTCATTCGTTTAGATTTTTTTTTTTTTTTGGCGGTACTGGGGATCGAACTCAAGACCCTGCGCTTGCTAGGCAGGCGCTTATTCCATTGAGCTATATCCCCAGCCCTAGATTTTGTATTTCTTTTAACAATATTTTGGCATTATTACTGTATGAATTTATTTCTAGGTATAATAGTTCTTTGTGTCCTTGACTATCAATGTATCATTCTGGAAAATACCTTATCTTTGTTGTGTTGATTGCCTACCTCTTCTTGTAGAAGTTTGTAGTTCTGATCTTCTGATTTTCTCTGTGTTACATCTGGGGTCTGAAAGCATGACCATTTACTGAGAGCCTCACATCTGAGCAGCATATGTGTTCAACCCCAGAGCTTCAGCTCTGTACTATGAGATGGTAGCAGGCATGGGGATTGAACTCTCATTTGTCTTTCTCTGAAGCCCAGGTTTTGAATGCTGAGCCCTTAGATACCTCCTCAGACCCAGAACTGGCAGGTTTGCTTTACCCCAAGTGATACAGAGGGGCCCAAATTCATATTTATGTTCTTACCTCCAAGGTGATGGCATCAGGGGAAGGAATTTTGGGGAGGCGATTAAGTACCAAGGACTTTACCCTTATATGAATTAGTGCTGTTATGAAAAGAAACCCAGCAGAGATGCTCACCATTCCCTGATGTGCTGACACAGGGAGACTATACCTATTTGTCTGTGAGAGAGCAGGCTTCACCAGACCAGACCCTAAATCTGCTAAACTTTGATCTTGGAATTTTTGGTATCTAGAACTATGAGAAAGAAATGCCTGTGGTTTATAATTCATGAAGCCTAAGGTATTTTTCTGTAGCAGCTCAAGAGGAGTAAGTTAGTGGGCTTATTTTCCAATGTCTGTGACTGGCCCTCCAGGAAGCTGCCATGCCTCTCTGCCTTTGCACAGCCACGCCCTTTCCCAGCCAGTGGGGCTTGGTGACAGTGTTTCCAGGCACGGGAATGCTGATACTGGAGCAGGGTCTGACTGTCATTTAGGACCATTTCCCTCCAACAAGCAGTGAACTCAGCCCTTTTTTTTGTAGAAACGGGCCTGCCAGAGGCAGAGGAAGTGTGCGAGAGTGTGTGTGTGTGTGTACTTGTATATGCATACATATACACACATAGTAGACATGTGGGCAAGGAGTGACTGTATGTACAAACGTCTCTGCAGCGGAAACTGGCTTGTATTTAAGGGACAAAACAAAACCATAATGGAAGGGCCAGGCTGGACTGAGATAGGCCTTAGGTAGTGGGTGGCACATTGGTGAACTCAAGGGCAGAGGAGTACTGGAAAGAGGTCATTCTTCTCTCCTGTTTTCCCTTGCCTCCTTGGGTTCATCTCTTCTCAGTGGTTCTAGACTATTTCCATAGTGAACAAGTGGGATGTGGATCATATTTACAGATATTAAGCCTAAAAATCCATTCAACCATATCCTTGCCTTGTACAAAAGAAAATAGACATCCTGAAGGGATGAGTGACTTGCCCAAAATTTCACGGGAAGTTGGTGGTAGAGCTGGACTCAGCTTTGATTCTTATCTCGTAGAATTGAAATTTCATTAAGAATTTTTTCATTTCCTTCTCATGCCCTTTCCTTCTGTTACAAATCAATTTTTTACAGAGTTGGTACACTGTCTATGCATTACCCCTTGGAACCCTCTGTGAGTAAGGTAGGTATCACAGTGGTATAGATTTGCAACAAAATAGACAAGGCTCCTGCAAATGAGAAGAGCACCTTGACAAGAGGAGTAGCTCTGCAGTCTGAGCCAGTGTGAAGCCTGCTATGACGCAGGCAGACAGCTCCTTGCAGTGTCCTCCAGAGGGACTGAGTTTTGCAACAATGGCTAGACTAGAGCATAGTCATGCTTGACTGGCCCAGCAGAAGGAAGACCAGGAAGTACTCGTCTAAGAACTAAGGAACTACTCTGCCATTCACTCTGTTATGTGACCCTGGACAAACCTTTTGCCCTTTCTGGGTCTTGAGTAGACATTACCTAGGTGGTGTCTAAGGGCCTGGAACAATCTCTGCCTCTAATTGCATCTGTAGGAAGAAGATACGAAGGCAATTTTGTCAAAGAACATGTGGGAGAGCCCCTTCCCAACTTGTTTTCTTGTGCCCTGGTGAGGCAAGAAGTCCTAAAACTCAGAGGGCAGACATCACTCTTTTCTTCCCTCTACTTCCATGGTCTCATTTCAGGAGACTGATGATGATGTTTTAATAAATACAGTGGACCTACAGGGAAGAAAGAAATTGAAAAGCATGTATTTGGGGATGATTCTCAAGAGGCTTGCTTTGGTCCTTTTGAAGATTTGAGATCTTAGACAAGTTCCTACCTCTCTTTGGACCTCTCTGTAATATGAGGGTATTGGGCTAGGTCAATGGTTCTCTGTGATTTCTGGACCAGTGTGGCAGCAACACTGGAGTACTTGCCAGATTTGCAAATTTTTCAGCTTACCCTTGACCCACTGAATCAGAAATTAGAGGGATGGAGGCCAGCAGCCTGAGTTTAACAAGGCTCCCAAGTGAATGTATTTTACCCTAAAGTGTGATAAATACAGGACTAGATGACTTCTAAGGTCTTCTAGTGCTGAGTGCCCAGGCCTGTTGGGTAAAATTGAGCTGGTGTGGGATTCTCAGAGGGAAGGCTGGGAACTGGGGGGAGAGGGACTTTCCTGGTTACCTTCCTCCCATGTGGAAGTGTTAATGCCTCCTCCTTATGTCTGTTTTCTGGCAGTATCCCCTGATGACAGGAGCTTATTAAGCTGGGGGATTTTCTACAGGCCTGTTTCAGAGGTCCTGGGGAGGAGTTTTAATTGCCAGATTTCATACTGAGGGTGTTAACATTTATTAAAGCCAGCTCCTCTGATTGCCTTTTAACAAGGTGGCGACTGCATGCGGGAGATAACACTGAACTCAGCCTGGTGGGGCTGCAAAGGTGGCTTAAAATAATTAGGCCCTGGGAAAAGAGAGAGGCAGCCCGGTTCAGTGGGAATGGTGACAGAGCAGTGGTCTCTGCTCTCTGCATGGCAGAGGGTGGCTGGGCCGGTGGATGGGCTGGGCCTGATGGCAGCTTGGGGTGATTTTCCTGAAGGTAGACATGGGGGTTAGAAGAAGGGAAAGTATCATGTTGATAATGTCCCTTAGTTACTGTGGGCTGATCAGGTCCACAATCTCCAGAACAAGTGTACAGTGAAGGCTAAATAAAAAGAGGCGAATGGAATGATTTCAGGGCTCCAGGAGGATCAAAGCCCTCTCAGAGAATTCAAGATTCTTTCAAGGCTAAGACCAAGACCTCTAGGTGGCCTGCATTTATTTGGTTATCAGAAGAAAGGAGGGAACCACTCAAAGACTTCTCCAAGTAAGGTGTTAAATTAATCCACCCAGGAGTGGAGATGCCTGAGACTACAGTATTTATCTAGTTGAGATCAGATCCATATCACAGATCTTGGCTGTGATCTTGTGTTATCCTTTGAGGCTTTCCCAGCTTCATCCATCATTAAAGACTTTAGTAGGAATCAGTGACTCACAGAGATTCACTTACTATGAGTCCACCACCCATCGCCAGACAAGGAACCTAGGTCTTGGACAGACTCACAAGTAAACAGGAAAAGCCCATTGGTCAACTTAAATACTGCTCAGGGCTGCTTCACAGTGGTCTCCATCAGGAAAGGCCAGTACATTCTTGTTTAGAAATAAAACTGCTACAGAACTGTGGTAAAGAGAGTCAAAGCTCTGAATCTGGGCCCTAGTCTCTTGCAAGAGAGACTTGAGGCTTATCACTTCCATGGTTTAGAGAAGGGATGGCAGGTGTACAATAAAGCACTGAGTGGGTGGAGAGCTGAAAACGTACCCAAGCACCTGGTTCTCAGCTGGATTTGCTGAATTTCCCTTTGCTCCTGGCCTTTGCATTCTGTTCCCTTCTGTTGGCTCCCTCAGTATATCTGGTTTTGTTTCTTCCTTCCACTCTCCTGGAGGAGTTGTGGCCTCATCTAGTATACGCCATGGAGATTTGAAAAGACATTCCTACTGAGAGAGACAAAAACAACACTGTTGGGAAACGTCATGGCCCAACCCTTTGACTGACATGATGGACTTGGCCCTCCCTATTGCCCCGTGCTCCTCTGGATTTCTGGATTTCCCCTCCCAGGGAAAGGAAGCCTTGGCCCAGCAGTTGTCCTTTCTCTCACTCAACATGACACCTGTCACTTCATAGTGAAGATTCCCCTTCTCAGGCTTCAGATGCAGCTTTCTTTCCTGTTAACTTTTAGATGTGATTTATCTCCCATGGGCAATGTGGTGGACGCTTGGCCTGCAGTTTAGCGGTGTTGTGAAGCAGTGTGGGACCTAAAGGGAATTAGGTTACTGAGGGCACTGCCCTCAGAAGGGATTAATAGAGTTCTCATCAGACTATGGCTAGCTCTCCTAGGAAAACTGTTATAAAAGTGAGCCTGACCCCTGCGTTTTCTCTGGCTTCCTGTCTCTCCATGCAGCGTCTCTCTTCAGCATATGCTGCCACCACTGTGTTGCTATCCTTCTTGGTGACTTCACTATAGCTTAGCAGAAGCCTGTGTCTTGCTCTTGAACCTCCAAGGAAAATAAACCTTTTTTACATACAAAGTTCCCAGCTTCTGGTATTTCATTATACTAACAAAAAACAGACTAATACAGTTCCTTCCATTATTGTCCTAGCTCTAGGCCTTTCTTGCAGGCACCATATAGGTCTTTCTGCTTTTGGTCCTGGCTTCTCAAATCCTTCTTCCTCATAAACAAAGTGATCTTGGCAAATGTCTCTTTGAGGATGTTATTCTCTTGCTCGATGCCTCCTTTTTGACATCAAGTTCAAGCTCCTTGGGTCAGGTGCATGGGACTCTCTATGAGCTGGACTTTCAGACTTAGCCCCTTACCCTCTGTGTTCAGTCCAAACAAACTCCTTCTGGTTTCCTCAAAACCTTTCAAGAATCAGCTAATGTAACACTGTTTCTCTAGAGCAATGATGGTGAACCTTAGGGAGACAAGTGCCCAAACTGCAACCCCAACCCCACTTATCTATCGGAAAGCACGAACATTGCAATTAATCTTGAGTACTAAGGTTTTAGTTTTGCAAAAACTACATATATTAACATCTTTTGTCTTAAATGAAAAACAAATCAGATACATGCCATAGGCTCACGACCACTGATCTAGAGCCTTTTCCCCGCCCCCTAAGCAGAGTGACTCTAAGGGGCATTTTGCCATGCCCCTAGAAGAACTTAAATCCTTCAGGATTTGCATAACTGTCTTCTCTATAAGCTTGTTAATTCCTCAAGGGTACAGAGAATATGGAGAATTTATTTTTATGTATCCATGATATGTAGCAGGTATTTCATAACATCTTTCTTGAATTGCATTCTTCAAGGGTGTTCAAAGAATTCCTTTCATCTGTTCCCTACCCTTATTTGTAAAGTGCACTGGGATTTGCCTAGAGGTTAATGGTAAAAGTATAATTGCTGTAAGACTGTTCTGCTGCTGAAATGCAGGAAGCAGCTGTGTGGGTACTGAGGGGCTGGTTTGTATTGTGCCTCTCTTCTCCTCAATTGCTGAGTGACCTTGGGCTGGTCACTTGGCATCTCTAGAATTTAGTTTCTCTCCATATTACATTAGACAACTTACCAGCAGTGGGAACTTTCAATGTCTTGGCACACAGGGATGGAGACCCAGTGGCAAGTTCTACCTTTATGTCTCCCATAAATATAAATGAATATTAAATTGTTGTGCATGTGCCAGGCACTGTACAAAGCCTATGCTTCTTACCCAACTTGTCTTATGAATTTCTCCCAACAGCTCAAGGAAGCAGGTATCATGACTTCCACTTCCTGGTTGCTCAGACACATGTAGGGTGCTTACATAAGGTCCCATCGAAGAGGCGGAATTCAAACCCAGGTATGGAAGATTGTGAATGCCTAATGGGCTGGCTGGTTCTCCCCTTAGGATGGAGGGGTCCCTGTCTCAGAGACTTCGCATTTGCTGTTCCCTCTGCAGAAGGACTCTTGTCTGTTCTTCATGGCTTCTCTTCCTCGTGGCCCAGTGTAAATGTCACTTTCCCTGGAAGGTTTTCCTTGTTCCCTGTCCAAAAAATTTCTGTCTTTCACCATGTTACACACTATCTTATCCTCTGTTTCTTGCACAGCACTTTGAATATTGGATATTTTCTTCTCTGTTAGGAAATTTTATTTTATTAGTACCTTTGTGTAGCATATTATGTTAATGTTTCTTGTGGAAGGTTGGTACACATCCTAATTCCTTTTTTCATCCTGTTTCTCTTCCCGGCCTCCCCTGTCCACTTATCTCTTGATCCCCTTGCTTTTTATGCAATTTTTTTTTTTCAGGACTGGGGATCGAGCTCAGGACCTAGCACTTGCCAGGCAGGTATTTATTCCACTGAGCTATATCCCCAGCCCACCCCCCTTGCTTTTTATTCTTTGTTTTGTACACACTTGCGGTACACAGCATTTACATGCTTTGTGTGGGGCGGCACATGTGCACCGTGGATCCCAGTTCCTTTTTCTGTCCTCTATCCTGATGCTCCTCCTCCATCCTCCTATCTCTTGGTCTCCTTTCCCTGGGAGGAAGATCTGTCTGTCTCCCTCTTTCTTATTACCCTATTTGTTCTTTTATTTTTACTTCTCCTCCCTTAAATGTAGAAGCCCTCAGGGCCGGAGCTTTATTGACTCCAGTGTTTTTGCCCAGATCTTGCACATAGTGTTGATAATGTGTGTGTGTGTGTGTGTGTGTGTGTGTGTGTGTGTTTGTGCAACAACAAAATTATTGAGGGATGAAGACAAACTTTCATATGACTTTCCCTGTTCCAGACTGGGTAATATTCAAATTCATCCTACAGTCTTAACCCTTTAAGGCCCAAGTTTTCCCATCTCTAGAGTGAAGTAGATCAGGGATCAAAAAATATTTTCTGAATGGCCAGAGAATAAGGAGTTTTAAGCACTATACAGAGTAATACAGTCTCAGCTGCAGTGACTCAACTCTCTTGTTGTATCACAAAAGCCACAAGTAATATGTTGACCAAAAGCACCAGGGTGTGCCAATAAAACTTTATTCACAGAAACAAGAGGCCAAGCTGTCGGCTATAGTTTATTGATCCTGGACTAGAGGGTTATTTTTTGCACATTTTAAGTATTTTCAGGAGCTTCTTTGGGCTTGGATGTCTTAGTCTCTGTAATGAAAATTCCCTTCCTGGTAACATGGAGGTTGGAGACCCTCAAAGGCACAAACTATGTGCAAGGCAAAATAGACACCTTAATGCTATGGCACCCCAATGATTATGAATATGCAGAAAATTCTGGAGTTTGGTGACCACCTTTAGAAAGCATCTAGATATTTCTTTCTCAAGCCTCTCTCTTCCCCTTCCCTGCAGACATCTCTGATCTCCTCAACCCTCTCTGAACTTTCTGAGGCCCTCACGCTGTTAGACACCCCATCTCCTTCTCTGTTACATTGTCTTTCCTTCCAACAAATGTGCATCTTCTATCCCTCCTGGATTGTAATCTTGACAATAAGAGAATCTTATTTCTTCCTGTTTCCCAAGTGGCATCTCATACTGTTTTGTGCACAGAGAAGTGCTAAGTAAATATTCAATTTATATTCTCCAGCCCCCTGCCCTCTCTTTCCATTATGCATCATTCAAGAGGATTAGACTGCTGTGAGGCTAGAGCTCAAAGATATCTCCTTTTGTTGATTCCACTCCCTGTGCTGTGTGGGCTCTGCCAGCTGTGTGTTGGTTACCACATCCACACCAAATGGAATCTATAATCAGGCAGTGCAGCTGTGGTGGTCGAATGACTATCACGTGAGCCCGCAGAAGCCAGGGAGGCCAGGCAACCAGATGGGAGGTGGAAACCAGAGGGGATTTGAGCCCTGAATGTAGAATAAAAACATATTAGACTTAAGATTCTGCTTTGCTACTAACTTACTGAGGGATTTTAAGCAGGCCGTGTAACAAGCTCTTTCAATAAGTTGTAAGTCTCAGTTCCTTTTTCCTCTAAGTGGAGATTTAGTGAAATAATTTATGTGAAGGCACTGTTAAGGAATAGGGAATCATACCAAAATCTTCATAATTATTAATAACAAGCTGCTGTCCTTTCTCGCCTCCCACCTGGCCTCTCCGCTCCATCCTTGTGTATGGAGTCTATCAGAGTTATCATGCGCGAGTTAGATCTCAGATCGTGCAACTCTTCTGCTAAGTCTTCAGTAGCCGCCATGGCAACTTGAAGCCCAAGTCTGAACAGTGGCTGACAGGGTCCACATTACCCGACCTCACCTCCTAGCACTCTACACGGTAGCCACCCTCTCCTCCCTATCATACCCCTTGTGCGTGCTCTTGCTTACCCAAATGTCCTCTCCCTAGATATCTGCTCAGTTTGCTGCATCACCTGTTTTAGAGTTTCACTGAAAGATCACTTTTCTCAGCAAAGAAAAGCACTGGCCATCTTTTAAAAACTTACCTCCCACCTCTACTTCCTGCCTTGATTTTCTGTGCAACATGTACGGCCAGCCATCATAATGTTTATTTCACCTTTTCTGTTGCAGTTCTATCAGTTCCCGCCCTCAGGGAAAGTTTTAGGGCTGAGAGTTGTATGTACTTATTTATTTCCTGCCACATTCCCAGTGTCAGCTTAGTAACTGACATACACTGGTGCTCAACATGTATTTGTCAAGTGTATAAGAGGAGTAACGTTTCCATTAGCTCAGTAAAGCTGCCTGCTGGGAACACAGGAACTGGGCAGCATTCAGCTTAATTCTTGGTTGACAGGAATTCAAATTGCTACAGTTTGATCCAATTGCTCATTTCTTTTTACTGGGTATTTATGCAGCCACCATGCAGGAATGTTGAGGCTGAGGTTGACAATCAGACCCAGACCTGCTTGCTCTCAGAGTTTGAGCAAATGTTCTGCCTCTCTGAACGTCAGTTTCTCCATTGTGAAATGGCAGCTTCTACTTTGTAAGGTGGTTGTGAAGATTAAACGGTCTATTACTATTCATGTAATGTGTTTAAGCAAGTCTTTAGCTCATGGTAAATTGTTGGCTAATGGTATTTTTATGTCAGCAGCAATATCAAAATATCAGCAACTTCTAAGAGTGTACAGGAACAAGCATCATTTTAACAGCCATTCTTTTTGAGTGAATTTTCTCAGCGTTGTCCCAAATGTATCTTTTGCTTTTAAATTTTATACCGTGTTTCTGTTATGACAGGCATGTTGTTTTCCTTTCCCCCAGTTCTTTCCATTCTCCCTGGGTTTCTTCTACTACTGGATGAGTATTCACCCCATACTGGTCACTTGCTGGCTACACTTCTTGACTCTGGTCAGCACACTGCTCTTGGCCTCCCTTCCCTTATCCATGCAGTGGGGCTGAAAATCACAGCTTTGCTTACGTGAGAGAGATAAAAGGCGGACATGCTGAGAAGGTGGGTGTGGGGGTAATCTACCAGCGTCAGGCCTGCTCTTCATTTTTAATGCCTCTTCCTAGTGATGAGTGTTTCTGAATGCCCAGCCAAGTAAACCTATTCTTATCATCCTGGGGAATTAGATGCAGCGTGTGCGGACTGGAACAGCTTGCTTTTTTTGTTTCTGATTTTGTGAATTTACATTAGGTGCCTCCCCGAAGCCAGTATAAGTTCATCTTTGGAGAATTGTTTTTAAAAATGCCAGGTTGCAGATGCCTTTCCGTTCATCACAATACTTTAAATTATTGATGTGACTTGAACCTGTTATTTTAGGTTTCTTGAAAGCTGGAATTTTTTTCAACATTTTGAAGCCACTAATACTATTTATCTGGAGGTTTTCTGTATCAACACACTATAATCCCATCATTAGTGTTCTCTGGAGAAATCAACTGCATCCTTGGTGCTGAACTGGAAAATTTATGAGCCAGGAAAGAGAAGGCAGGTCATGAGATGAAAATTAGGGCAGGGAGTCGGACTCATTCCATCTTCTGATCTCCTTTGTCTGCAGGTCAGGCTCTGCTGAGTTGAGGAATTCCGCCTTCTGTCTCCCTAGAGGGACAAAACACCTTTTGAAAACTGGCTAATTCAGGAATGGCAGATGAGTTTCTTTTCGTGGGCCCACGGACAGGTGGTACTTGCTTGAAGCAAGTTCTTGAGGATTTTGTATCCATGTCCCTTGATTTTGCAATTTATTTTGTGTTTATCAAGTTCTTGTTCTAAGCCCCTGAATTTGTGTTAATGCACATATGAAGGGAGGCACCATAAATATAATCCCTTCTCTGCAGATGAGAAAACTGAACTAACTCATCCCAGGTCACACAACCTGTAAGAGGGGGACCTGATATTCAAACCGGGCAGCAGATGCCCTTATGCTCCAGTAATATTGTGAGCACTTGGCTGGAATCAAATGAGTGGTAAAATCTGATGAACCTGGCTTTGGCTGTTGTTGCTGTTATTACCATAGTTGGAGGTTTCCATAGATAACTGGGTATTTCAAGCACAAGATGTGTTTACGTAGAATACTCTCTTCACGTCTGGGTACCTTCTTCCACTCCTTTGGTCCCACATGAACGTTCCTTTGAAGAGGGGCTTTGCCCGACTCACCTGACATCTTTCTGCTCCCAAACAGGTCTTTCCATCATGATCACCCAGTATATCCTTCATTCTCCCTTTTCTACATCCCCCTAAGTTTATAATATAAAATACGTACTTGTTGGTCATGTATGTAATGCCTACCCTTTCCACCTGCTAGATGAGAAGGTTGGTTGGTCACTAGACTGGGATGCCTAATACAGTGCTTTTAACCAGTGTGTCAAGACCCCTCGATGGGTCTTGAAATCAATTTTGTGGTTCTTGCCAGCATTTAAAAAATATGAAACAGCAAAGCAAGTACTCAACATGTGTCATGGTACATGTACCCTGAATTGGTGTAAGATGTGTCTCTTTGCATCACACCCAAAGATTTCAAAGGTACTGGTCTAAAGCAGATTCCCACACAAGAAGGGCAGTTGGACCAGTTGACTTCTGAAGGTCTCTCTCCTTGGTGATGGAGGATCTATAGGTCAAGTGAGGGCGTTTGCAGCCTAGGGCTAATTTATCTTCATCAGATGCATTATATTTTTCAATGCTATTTGATTATGCCTGGCTGCTTTGGAGGCGATCTCTTTCTCTCTCTCATTCAATTAAGCTCATGCTTGCTTTTCAGCCAGCTAAATGAAGCCTTTGATCACAATTGAGAATTCACTGTTTCTGTTGGTATTGCAGCTCTAAATCTGCCGAATTCCAACAGCCGCTGATTCTAATTGAAATGGAAGAGCTGTGGGGATTTTTTCTTTGGGGCCTAATTGCGTTTTTCTCCTCATGTATTGCCAACTGCTGGTCTCTTTTTAAGAGCAAAAGGGGTCAGGGTGGGAGGACAATGTGAGAGCTTTTTTTGGGTTAAGGTAAGCAGGAGGTGATAGCCTTTAAGATTTAATGTCTTCAAGAAAAGATTGGAACAGCAAGTAAACCGGATTTTCTTTTCTTCCTTCATGACCTCTGTGTCTTAGTGGTAGATGAAGAAAATTTTGGGGTATGCTGGATGTACCATAGTTCCCCTGGTTCCTATAGTCTTGGTCCTCATAATGTGGCCATGGACCAGCACAACAGCATTATCTTAGAGCATGTGAGAAGTGCAGCCTCTCAGGCTTTGTCTCAGATTTGCTGAATTTAAATCTGCTCTTTCACGAGTTTGTGGCTGACTTGTGAACACATCTCAGCGATCTGCTCAAACTGATTTTAGTTTAAGTCTGTGCTCTGGAGGCAGAACCTCCTTCATCACTTTCTAGCTCTGTGACCATGGGCAAATCTCAACTTTAGGGCCTCAGTTTCCTAATCTATAAAATGGGATCATAACAGTATTTGTTGGTGGGCTTGTTGCAAATATGAAAGGAGACAGTGCAGGCAGAGAAATGAAGAGAGAGATTGGCACAGGGTGTTTTGTTGCTATTTTTTTTAGCCATTGATGTTACTGCTCATTTTGTACCCCCAGAGGCAACCTTGAAATCTGCTGTGTGCCCATCTTCCCTGGCCTAGGTCTTGAAATTACCAACCACAGTTAATATGGCAATGGATGTCTCTTGCAGAGCTAAGATTGTTGAAGCAAGTTCAGAGGCCTGGAGATGTCCTATTTTTATAATTGCTTTTTTTTCCCCTCACATGAATTATTCCAAGATAAAGAGGGAGAATGCTACCCCTTGCTTGGACAGATTCATTTTTTGATAATTACAATTCCCCAAACTAGATGTTGGAAGCTTCAGCCTTTCTGAAGTAGTTACTGAAATGAAACACGTCCCTCGTCACCCCACCGCAGATGGCCTGGGCTTCTGCTCGGCTGTGACTTAGGCAGGCACTACATTTCAGCAGCCTAGTTTAGTCCAGCCCTTTCCACCAGATAAAAGTGTTTTCAATCTCATTGCCAAGGACACTAAGACAGTTCTTCTGGAGCAGAGGAACTAATGTTGTATATTCACTGGGGGTGGGGGGGAAGCTCCACACCATGGCTGTGGTGATACCTGCTTACTGGCCCGGGTCCACTTTAAAGACACCCAGTCCAGCTTTCCTAGGGTGTGTAAATTCTCTCTGTTGTAGCTCTCTCAGTGGTTGTGCAGCTTCTTCTGCACACAATATAGGACTGGCTCATTTACAAGGCAGCTCATGTCTTGGTTGGATGACCATGGCATTAGAAATGTAGAACTTCCTTTTCTATGTGGGATATGACTTTGAGGAGTTCATCACCCACTGGTCAATGTCCTAGGTTTCTCCGTTTCCACCCTCTCCTTCTCTGCTCCCACACAAGTGTTAACGCGTGGAAAAGAGGGACTGTGGTGGATTCACTCATTCACTTATCCACTCCTCATTCAGCAAACGGTTCTTGCCTGCTGTTTGCCAGACATTCTTGAAAGCACTGGAAGTAGAATGATAGAGCAAGCTCCTGCTTGCATAGAAGATTTTTTAGGGAACACGGAGATGACAGACAAACCAGTGAGGTAATTTCCGGTAGCAAGTACTTTGACAGAAAATATTAAGAATGATCACGAGGATTCCGTGTATATGCCCACGCATCTGGTGTGTGTGTGTGTGTGTGTGTGTGTGTGTGTGTGTATAACAGGAAGAAAGAAAGATTTGGACTGATTGGTTTTTCTTTAGATGGAGTGTTCAGGGATGGCTTCTTAGGGAGGTAATATTTGAGCCTAAACCTAAGATGAAGTCAGTGTATTACATGCCTCTTGGTCACTGTGACAAAAATACCTGAAAAGAGGAGGAAGCATATTTTTGGCTCATGGTTTTAGAGATTCCAGTCCATGATGTCTGGACTTGTGGTGGTGCGTTATATCACGGATCTCCGGGAAGCTGAGAAGCAAAGAGTAGAAGAGAAGGGCCTGGGTTCCAAACATCCCCTTCAAGAGCACGCCCCCAATGACCTAACCTTCCTCCACGCTCCACCTCCTAAAGGCTCCATCCCCTCTCATCAGTGTCACAAGTTGAAGACCACACCTTCAATACATAGGTCTTTGGGGGGAGTCATTGAAGATCTAGACTTTAGCAGGCCGTTTTGCATGCAAAGGACTAGGGGAAGAACATTTTTAGTAGAATAAACAGTAAGTGCAAAGATGATTGTTGAAAGGTGTATTACATGAATAGGAAGAGCCCTCCAAGCCTGGAGCGTAAGGACAAAGGGGTAAATGTGTAAGGCACCAGGCAGCATTAGCTGTGAAGGTCCTGGAGACCAGTCAAAGGAGTTTGCATTTTATTCTAGCTGCAGAGGGGTGGTTCTCATGGGTTTGAGCGGAGTGGTTTAAGTTTAAAGAGACAGAGTGCTATGTGCAGAGAATGCTTTTCAAGGTAGAAAGGTGATACTGAGAGGGCCATTGAGGAACCAGCACAGTGCTTACTCAGCTGTAGCCAACAGGGTAGATTTCAGTTACATGTTTTGGGGAGAAACATCAGGACATACAGATGAATTGGACTGTGGGTGAAGGAAGACATGTCCTTTTACTATTTCTTAGGGTCTAAAAAGTGACCTCAGAGATATCTATGTGAAGGAAAGGTAAGGAGGCATCACTTACATGCGACAGCTGGTGAGAGTTGAGGGCATGCTGCTCTTAGAAGTGATTTCATTTTCACCCGAAGGTGCTTAAAGTCTTGCCTACTCTGTGGATTATCTCACAGAATGTGTCAGAAGAAGTCTTAAAAACCTAGTTTTACAAGGGTGCGAATAATCTCTGTGTACTCTCAGCACCTGACACTGTGCTGGGCATATATGAAATACTCAGGAAATGCTTGCTGAGTGGAGGAATAAATATTTCTAACATTTAGGGGCTCATTCATAGATATTTCCTAAAGAGTTCTTTAAGCTGATTAAATGCTTACCTCATTTTGGGGTGCAATCATGTCAGTAGATTATTGAAACCAGGGATCAGATAGTCTTGCTCCAATTTATACTGGCTGGGTAATACTTGGAGATGAACATTCCTTAGGTCACACATTGCACCTAAGAGTTTCTGGGAAACTGGATGGCTAGAGAGCTTGATACAGTATCAAATGTTGTTAAGGGAACGGGGAATACTGAGCCCACAACTGAGTCAAGACAGCATTAGATATGCAAAGGGATGTCGGGTTAAAACTGTCAGACACGTTATCAGAGTCTTAACTTATTTTTGGCATCTTAGTAGAATAAGGAACAGTGACTCATTTTTAGGAAAGAAGAAACACTCTTGTTCAGGAAAAGGGTGAATAAGAGAAACATGTGTCCATCTGAAAACGAAATTTTTCTCAGAGTGAAGTAGAAGGATGCTGTCCTGGTTGACTTGGGAAGCATCCTTGTCAGGGATGACATTAAAGGGAGTCCCCTCATTTAATGGAGGTTCAGGTAGCTGTTTATTCAGGTTACTTTCCATCCTGAGAGTGTATGGCATTGCTAGAAAGGGAGAAAGAACAGGGCACTAATTAATTAATTTATCCACTCACTATATACGCTGTATCAGGCCCACTGATGAGTATACATTGATGAATACAATATACCCAGTCTCCATACTGTTGAGCTCATAACTTTGATGAGATTGTACACTTATTTGCCTGTAACTCTAGAAGCCCCTTGATCACAAAACCTCCAAGATTATATAAAACGTCTTCAGATATTACTGTTTCACTAAAACCAAACCCAGTGCCCAATGAAAAGCCAGAAAGCCTAGTGAGAACTGCCATGGTAAAACATATGGTAAGATATAACTTTTGTTTTCCCTAGTGAGCTTAATTGTTTAAAAGCCAACTGGCTTTAGAGTCTTTATTCTGCCGTTTTATTTACCTACAAATGAACTTCTTCTCTGCCCTGTTCTTCCTCTGAATGTCTCAGCCAAGAGCAGACTCTGTCTCTAAGTAGCTTTCAGTGACAATTACAGTGGCTGTAGTTTCCTCCATTACCGTGGCTGCACCCTGGGTCTGTTACTATTGTGAGTCATCTGTAAAATACTGCGTTTGAGAACAGCTTCAATGGGCGTATAAAGCCTTCTCCAACCGGACTTCCTTCCCCGGCCCTCCTCCCCAGGCTGGAGGTATATTTGGAGAGGATAGCCAAATGTCATTAACAATAAAGCCGTGGGGTTGGCGATACATTAGTTCCTTTTGAGCTGTGTGTGGCCACCATAATTCTTCACTGTGTCTTTTTCTCTGGATGGTTCATGTTTCACGTCACATTCAACATCTTCTCCACTGGAAAGGAGCTGCAGGTAGGGGCCAGGCAAACAATGAAATTGTTTATCTATCTATCTGTCTATCTATGATCTCCATTCCTCCTCACTGTTTTTTAAGTTGCTTTCCTGGTCATCAGATATGGCATCCCCTCTTTCACCCCAGGTCCAGGTTTTTTGATCTAGTTCCATTCACTCCTTAAGTTATATTCATCAGTAAACAGAGCTTGAGTTGTAAACTGAGATTCTTTAGATTCCATTGGGCAAATCCCATGATTCCTATTAAGTGATAGATGATCCCTTGTTGTAGCTCGCTCACTCTGAGCCCTAAAACATGTTTATCTAACTTATTATTTGTTCAGAGTGACAAGCCCAAGGTTATCCCTCTTCTGTCCTCTGAGAGACTCTGAGTTCCTTTTACTGGGGATGCCTATTCAATAATTGCATTTATCTCCATCAAGAGTGCTCAGACTTCATGAGTAATAAAGAACGAGAAGGTTTTAAAGTGCTTATTTTGACAGCAGCAATAAAACCAGGCAATGTGTCAATGACATTTATTATTCTGAAACGTTATTTGTCGGCCATGGTAGCAGAGAGGTAGGCAGGTAGTCTCTAGAGTTAGAATAGTTTAGATTTCAGCTTCACAACCTCCCATACAGTGTGAATTTAAATAAGATACTAGAAACTGTAAGACATAGCAACCTAATCTGTATACTAGAGATGATAATTACCTACCTCAGAGAAGAGTAAATGAGACAATATATATTCAGCGTTTAGTTCATGGCAGACACACCATATACGTAGGTATTAGTAAGCTGCATATACCAGGAATATATGTAACTTCTTTTCATGAATCCTGGAATAATGAGTTGGAGCAAAGGTCAAAGGAAGTACAACTCCCAGTATGAACTGAGCATAATACTACTATTTATAAGTCACTTTTTCTCTAAATATTTGCCTGTTTATCTTTACTTTCATCTTTGCACTGCCCTAGGTCTTTTCACAGAGACTGAGCCCCATCTGTTCTCATTTATATTCAGCTGCTATTTAGAATGTAAGTGTTAATTGTCTCCTTAACACCTCACTGCCACTAATTCTGAGAGCTCTGTGTTCTCAGTTCCTTTCGTTTACCATCTGCCCAGGGTCCCACACCACTTGCCTGTATTATCTCTTCTGATATTTTCATAGTTCTTCATTCTCTTTTTAAAAGGAACATGTTAAAAAAATCTCTGCCAACTATTATTTTTTAACTACATATCTCTGATTTACTTTGTATTATAATAATTAAAAATACAGGGGAAATGAACTTTTAAACATATAACCCTCTACCAAGTTGAAACAAGAATTTCCACGTTGTGTATTTTTCCTCCTGAGCTAAATATGCATTTTATACTTAGGATCACGCTGTGTCAATGGGACTTTTTAAGTTATAAGTAATAAAATAACCAACTCAAATCAGAAGGCAAAAGGAAGAAATGGATTAGTTTACACTAGTGGAAATCCAAAGACAGTATAGAATTTAAGATTACTGGTTGCTGCTTTGGTTTCTCTGCTCCATCCTCTTCTGCTGCCATTGATAAAGCAACACAGCTTCTTCAGTAGCAGGCAACACATCTGTAAACAAAAAACAAGAACAAATTCAAAACAGCAAGGCTAGGAGAAGAATGCCTCTTTGTATAGAATCTCCTAAGCATGGAAAACCTTTGCCAGAAACTCCTGGCAAACTTTGCTTCACATCTCACTGGTGCCCATGTAATATGTCTGCTTCTGAGCCCAGCCCTGAAATGAAATTGTTGCCTTCAGAATCCCCTCAAGTGTTTGTTAAAACACAGATTTGTGGGCTCTTCTTCCAGTATTTTTGATTCAGTAGGTCAAGACGGTGCCCAAGAATTTGAATTTATAACAAGTTTACAGGTAATGTTAGTGCTGTTGAGCCAGAATTCACATTTTGAGAAGCACTGGTTTAGACAGATTAAAACCCTTTTTGGAGATGATGTTTCTCTTTCCAAATATTTTGTGGCTATGTGTATAAGTCAGCTTTCTGTTTCTGTGACAAAACATCTGAGGTAAACAATTCAAAAGGAAGATTTATTTTGGTCCCTGATTTTAGCCCTTGGTCAGTTTTTCTTGTTGCTTTGGGCCTGTGGTAACACCATGGCAGCCAGGAGGTGATGAAGCAAAGAAGTTCACACCATGGTAGGAGGGAAGGGAAAGAGAGGAAGGTCTGGGGCCCATGACCTACCTCTTCCAGCTGGGCTGCTCTCCTGGTTTCCCCTTCCTCCCAAGAGTGTCATTAGCTGGGGATCAAGACTTCAACACATGAGCTGTTGCGAGACCTTTAAGAGCCAAACTATAAGGCTGTGTGAAACATGAAGGATGAGAAAAATCAACCTGCCTACCACATCCTCGAATATTTCCATCTATCATAAGAAATTCTTTAAATGTGTGGGTTTTGCTGGTAAGATAAACCAAAATACTTCTGTACAATGGACTATTATTTAACCAGTTTCCTGTTGTTAGGCATTGCTGGTTTTTGTATTTTGCTGTTATAAATTTTTACAGTACAGAATGTCAGTGCACAAAATAATTTGTGTGCTTCTCTGCTTATTACCCAAGAATGCATTCCTAGAAGTAAAATTACTCTTTTAGCTATTCTTATCTCACTGACTCAGGGCTCTTTTTTTCCAGGGGAATAAATGTTCTAGTTTCTGTTTAGTTTTCTTAAAGGGCCAGACCTTTATATCCTGTCTACACCGATATAATCACTTCACAGGACAGAACCCCTTGGGCTCAGAATGGTGGGAGTGGGGGAGACTGGGACGACTCTGTAAAGGGAGAGATCAGAACAGGTCCAGGGCTTGCTCAGGGAGCTGGAAATCACTCACAAAGAGACATGGAATAGTGGTAGATAGAGATGGCAGGGAGACTTGGGACAACTAATTCTGGAGTTTTCCTTTTGGGTTGAGTTTTCAAAATGTCAGTCATTCGCCATTCTACTGTGACAATTTTTGTCATATCTGTGTTCCACCCCACTTATTACAACATTTTTTAGTCTGTTCCATTAAATTAATTCATTTTAAAAGAAAATTGATATCATTGAGTTTAGAGAAGAATCCTCATCTGTTACTATACGTAGGAAATACAATACTTATCATAATAACTTTATTAAATGCTAACTCCAGGTTGATGCCTGCTACCAGCTTTGAATCTGCAGCCTGTCTCTTTGTTATGGTGAAGATGAACATATCTTAAGAGGTGTTATTGGACATATCAAGAATCCTAGGTAAGAACTCTTCTGGATATTGGCAGAAAGATGAAAAGAGATATTACAGAGAAAATAACTGTTACCTGGTGTAAGTAAATGTCCTTTAACCTCAAATTGCGAACTCCCTAAATCCCCCAATATCCTACTCTCAGGACATTGTCTAGGCTAAAGTGTCTCAAACTTTAAACACATCCATGGAACAAGAACCTCTAGGACAGTGGTGGGAAGTGAGAAGTAATTCTCAGGCTTATCTTAAAGAGGTACAACTAAGTTGTATAGAACAACTAAATTTTTTTCACCTTATTTTTGTAAAGCATATTATTTGCAGAAATAATTTTAACCTTGCAGAGAAGGTATAAAGTACTACAGACTTTCTTTTATACTCAATTTCTTATTGTTATGAGTCAGCGTTTGCAGTACATACGATTACATTTGCTGTGGGGCGTTGGTACACCTGTGCGGCACATCTGAGCTCTCCACCGTGGGCTTACGTGCTGTACCGCTTTCTCCTCTCCTCCCTCCCGTCTTACCTCTCTCCCTGTCTCTCTGGGCGCCTCATTCTCTCTCCTCTCATCACCCCTCTCTCTATATCCCCGAAATACTGAAGCATAAGACTGCATTATACACTTCTACAATTTATTGTTTAGTTTCTAAGGATATAGCTATTTTCTTATGTACTACAGTACAGTTAATAACTTTTAAAAATTTACCATTGATGTAATGTTTACCCAACTATAGCCCATATTACAATATTGTCAGCTAACAAGGAATCATCAACCAATATAATAATGATGTCCCGGAGAATGATTTTATCCTCCAGTGCATGTTCCATCCTTTGATCACACTCAGTTTTCATAGTCTTTGACCTGAACCGTTACTTAACTTTTCTCTATCTTTCACAATATTAACTTTTTTTTTATTTTTACAAAATAAAAGTACAAAAACATATTGACAAACAGACACCAATTAGCATAAAAAATAGCACAATCACAACTAATCTATAGACAAGGTGATATGATCTCAACAGTGGTTATTGCTTTATCCATTGATATCTTCAAAGTGTAAATATATAAACCCATATACAGACATGCAAATTTAGTCAGACAATTAATCCTCTCAACAATAGAAAAAACACAAAAACCAAAAATCCAAAGACAAAAAAAAAACAGGCAAACATCAACAACAACAATAACAACAACAAAACACCAATAGTTGCTGCTTTACATATTGATATCTTCGAAGTGTGTGTTCAGGACAACACATACAGAAATAAAAGGTAGATCAAATAACCCGTCATCGATTATTGCTTAGCATTAAGTGATATGATACAATAGTAGAACCATGTTAGCCCTCCTGCATATATGCATATTCATATATACATACATACATTTTTGTCTTTTTCTTTTCTACTTTCCCTCATCCCATCTGTTCTTTGTTTTAGAACAGATTTCCTTCATGTCTCTTAGTTTATATTCCCACCCTCGGGTTCTTACACCAGTGATACAATATGTTGCCTGCACATGTATTGCTGATTTATTTCACTTATGAGTATGGACTCCAGTTTTGTCCACTTGCCTACAAAGTCCCCAAAACTGTCTTTCTTTATAGCTGAATAATATTCCATTATATAAAAATGCCACAATTTTTTAATCCAGTCTTCTGAGGATGGACACTTGGGTTGCTTCCACATTTTAGCTATTACAAATTGTGCTGCTATAAACATGGGTGCACATATATCAGAGTGATATGATGTTTTCAGATCTTCTGGGAAAATACCCAGAAGAGGAATAGCTGGTTTGAATGGAACCTCTGGACCTAGTTTGCTGAGAAATCTCCAAACGGCTCTCCACAGTGGTTGCACCAGTCTGCATTCCCACCAGCAGTGTAATAGAGTCCCTATTTCTCCACAGCCTCGCCAGCATCTGTTATTGGATGACTTTTTCATACTGGCCAGTCTTACTAGGGTGAGACGAAATCTCGATGTTATTTTTATTTGCATTTCTCGAATGACTAAGGATGTGGAACATTTTCTCATATATTTATTTGCCATTTGTATTTCTTTGTCTGAGAATTGTGTATTCATCTCAGATGCCCATTTCTGGATTGGGTCTTTGAATTTGGACAGGTATATGTTTTTTAATTCTTTCTATGTTCTAGATAGAAGACCTTTGTCTGAGGGACAGCCAGCTAGGATTTTTTCCCAATTTGTGGGCTTTCTTTTTACTTTGCTGGTGATTTCTTTAGATGTACAAAAACTTTTCAGTAGGATGAGGTCCCAATTATTGCTTCTTTGAAGTGTTTCCCTTGCAGCTTCGTTCTTGTTCATGAATTCTCTGCCTACTCCTATGTCTTCAAGATTTTTACCTACTTTCTCTTCCAATAGGTTTAGAGTTTCTGTTTTAATGTTGAGGTCTATGATCCATTTTGACCTGAGTTTGGTGCATGGTGATAGACTGGGGTCTATTTTCAGTTTTCGGCAAGAGGC